>JZKD02S0723177.1:1279504-1297318 GCA_000966675.3 Picea glauca
TATCACAGTCCCGAGCCAAACCCTTGATGACAAAGGCATCCCCCTGAAGCCAATAAAGCTCTGATACCAAATGTAAATTCTAACCTTGTACAATATCTACTGCAAACTAATATTCTGAAAAGAACAGAAAAGATACAATGGCAAATACAAACATTACACAGAGATTTTTCACCTGGAAACCCAAACCGGGAAACCAGCATATATTATATTGATACACATTCTGTTACATTGTTTACAATACAATATACATATAGGAGACAGCGGCATCCAAAACCCTAACCCAATGACCCGGATTAGTCCAAAACCCTAATTCCTTAACCGGAAATAGAAAACCATCGACAAAAAACCATGTGCCGAAAACCACCTAATATCATGTGGTCCCGAAAATATGTCGTCCCGGAAATATGTCGTCCCGGCGATAATATGTCGGCCCGAAATTGGCGAAAATATGTCGGCCCAAAAAAAAAATTTCGGGGGCGCTGCCCCTGCACCCCCCTCTTACCCCCCTGCGCGCCCGGTGCAGGCGCTCAGGCACTACTACTCGTGCAAAGAATATAACACATACCCAACACTGTCCTCCTACATTATCTAACACTTCATCAGTAAATGGAATAGGGAATGGGTCACCCAAACATGCATTATTAATCTTTAGGATATCTATGTAGATCCTGATTTCTCTTGTTTTCTTGTCTTGTACCACCATAGGACTAATCCACTCTGACTCTTCAACATGTTCTATGATTCCTGATTCCAACATTCTGTCAAGTTCAATCTTCACTTTCTCCTTATATTTAGGGTTCAATCTGTAGGGTCTCTATTTAACTGGCCTTGCATCTGGTTTCAAATGGATACTCATCTCTCCCATGGGCCCTTTAATTCCCTTCATATCAGTGAACTTGGTTGGAAACAAGTCCTGATATTCATGCAGTAACTCTATGATCTTGTCAATAGTGGAAGAATCCCAATAATCTCCAACATTTTCAAGCTTCGGTGTTTTCTCTATTCCAATATTGACTTTCTTGATCTTGATCAGTTGTCCAATGAAAGGTAGTTCAACTCCTGGTCCTTCTATGTCTCTCTGTCCTTTCGTTTCAGCGATGTTCACCTTCCTAGGATCATCGTCTTCGGCAGCATTGATATTGTAATAGCCTTGTAATTTCTAGAGAGATGCAGTCCATTTGTCCTCTTCTTGTTCCAAAGGGAGGCTAGGTGCCTCCTTAAATACTTTTTGTCTTACAATCTGCAACGCTTGATCTACTATAGGATATTGGAATTCAAATAAAAAGGTGGTTACAAAGTTCTGAGTCATACCTTCCCATTCTGCAGTGACGAGGTGTAGTTCTGCTTGTAGGTAAGAATTGATAGGGGTTGTGTCTAGTGTGTTGATTAATTTTTGCACCCACTGTGTTTGAGGAATGCTTCTCTAGGCTTCCTCACAACTTTGCACATGGTCCTTCAGACAACTTCGACCTATGTACCTAACTTCGCAGCCTTCTACTTGCTCTAAAAATCATGTTGTCCTCAAAGTGTGACACTGTATCCAGTCTGTAATGTTGTTTTTGTGTGTCCCCCACCATCTTGTTGGGGTTTCTTTTAGGGCCTCATCCATTTCCAACAATCTTTGTTGTATTGGTAAAATTTCTTCAAATTCCAACAAGAAATCTTCTAAATTATTTAGAACATCAAAGGTGGGCAAGTTACTTACTGTTGTGTCGATCTAGCGAACTTCTCTGGTTAATCTAGCACATCTCCTTGTAGATACTTCCTACATTTTGTTCTTCCATTTCTCCAGTGCTTCTTCTGAATCTAATGAATATGCGATGTCACTTTTCCAGCTTAGGTTCCCATCCACCGTAGGATTAATGTAATACTATTGTCTAGCTATTAATTTGCATATGTTTTCTAGTTCCTATGCGCGGTATTCTTCCTTGGTGGGTTCTGTGTATCTATGACCTTTGTCGGGATCCAAAGGTACAATGACCCTAAGTCCATCTCCTTCAAACATCATTCTTATTTTATTTAAATCAACCACAGTGGAATTATTGAAAGCCCAATAAATTCCTAACAGTGCAGGGTAAGGACAACTATCATCAACTATCGCAATCACCTCGAAGTCTACAAAAATCCTTACTCCATCGATGTCCACAGGGACATGTTCCAATATTCCAAAGGGGATTACATCTTGTTGATTATCCATCCTAAGCCTGATAGGGAAGTAGATCAACTTAGGTTTTCCCATCAGTGCCTAGGTCTTCTTCTTCATGACATTGACCTCCGACCCTAAGTCGAGGACTACATAGTCTATATCATACTCTCCAATTTGAGCATTCAGGTGTAGTTCCTTATTTGTCCTTATATTTTTAGAGACTTGGTGTACTACTCTATTCAACAAGGGATCTATCTTTCCTAATTCGTACTTCTGATTAAATTTTGTAGCTCTTGTACAATGCTTTCATCCCAAATCAACTTAATACAAGTATATACGAATTCCATGAGCTTGATTACCTCTTTTAATTCTCCTGGCAGAGTAGACTGGTCAAATACCAGAGGCATTCCACATTCTCTTACTTCTAGTTGCGTCTTCGATGAAGAACCTTGGTCTCTCCCGAATTATTTTCTTACCTCCTCAAATATTTGTTTTTCTTTGTTTGCATTAAAAATTTGTGTCTTCACTACAACTTTCCTGACCCATGATTCTTCTATGGTATTTCCTTGGGTCACTCTGTCTTCTCCTATAATAGAACCTCCTCTAGTGATAGTAGTGAATCTAGGGTCCCCTCTACGAGGTTCAACGTATATCAGTTGCACTCATGGGTTCTACTGAGGTCCTCGTCTCTCCTGAAGTTTGGCTAGTAGCAAAGGACAATCTTCGATAACATGTTCGAATGAGCTGTAGTAGTTGCAAGTGGTATAAGGGTTCTAAAATTCCCTTTCTAAGTGTCTTGGTTGTGCGCAGTTGTAATAGATGATATGTCCTCGACCTCAACCCATATCTCCTCCTCTTCCTCTTCCTCTGAATCCATCGTGAGGGTTGAAGTTTCCTCTTCCTAGGAAATTATACTGCACAATGCTTCCTTCTTGTTGTACTTCACCTTGAATTTTGTATATATCTCTCAACCTTTCATGCATGAGGTTGTAAGCCCTACAATCCCTGTCATCACATCCTACCGACTTAAAGAATGTGAAATACAAATTTGTGGGTGTCTGGAAATATTTTTGCAGATAGTAACATCCACCAGGGCAATGTCAATTTATACATACCTCGCACTAGGGTAGGGTAACTTGATTCAAAGGGCTCGAAGGTCCAAAGGCCAAGTATTCATGAAATAAGGGACAATGTTCCTTTTCATGGCCTTCTGATTTTAATCCGATACACTAGATGTCTTCTCTTATATATTTTCCCTTGTCTTTCTTCATATTTTCGACCTGTAGAGATAATCTAGTCATCTAACTCAAGATTTGACTCATACCTAAGTTGGATTCTCCCATAGGGGCTGATTCTAACTTCATGGAAATCACCAACGCCTCCAGCTTTGAAGCAATCTTCTGTTGCTTTAGAGGAACTCTGATGTGTGGTAAGAGGGCAACAATGAACCATTCCTTGTTCTTCTCATCTGGGATCTAAAAACTCAAATGGTCTATCAAGGTCTTAAATATTTGATCAAACTCCCACACAGGTTTAACTATTCTCTCTTGAGTTCCTTTAGCTCTGTAATTCACACCGAATCTAACTTAGGTTTCTTGAATTCAATAATTAGCACAGTCTTAATGACATTCAACATTTTCGGTGCAGCTCCTTGGAAAAATTTCATGTACTAGCTCAATGTGCGATATCTCAGGGTAGTACTAAACTGAGCTCGTTTAACAACCTCTTCGATGATATTTTTAATACTTCACGTAGCTTCACATCGAAACCAATGTTGATCAGGATCTTTAGATCCACCTCCTTTGAAGGTGGGTAACCTCATGTCATCTACCATAGATCTTCCTAGGTTTCCTGACTGAGTATGTGGTGGACTGCTAGTGACAGTGCTCAGATATCTCTGGTGACTCTGATTACTCTGATTGCTTAATGTTTCTGGAACAACAGGAAGAATAATAGTACTTATTTCAATAGTTGGCGTGGTTCCTGAAGTTTCTGGCTCTTCTCGGTGAGGTTCTTCAGCTTTCCCTTCCTCTACCCTAGCAGATTCTAAATTCTCTTCATCTATCAGATCTACCTCTTCTCCACTGTAAAAACCCTCATCCCCATAGTTCTTCTTAAACAGGTTCACAAGAGGGACTTCTCTAAACGCTCTCCCATTGTGTGTATGTCTAGCCTTTATGTCGTTGTCACTATCTGAATTCTTGAACATTATCCTTTTCCAATATGACCAACTACTGTATCTTCAAGATGTTCTTCTCATGCAATAGCATCTTGATATTCAACTTCAAAAATTGTAGAAATTTTCCTCTAGGTCCCTTAAATAAATACCTCTCAGCTTGGCTATACGACTCTACTCTGTCAATAGAAAACTCGGTGATATACCCTCCAATGGTACTATTGAACTAGTGATCTACTTCTCTTGACACAACATTATCGACTCTCTTGACCTTCTTGATCAATGCCAACGTCCAAACCATAGGTGGTCTAGATTTGATCTCAAATTGGGTATCTGCTAACCTAGCTAGCCACTCGTATAACTCCTAATGAATTCCTCCAAAGAAAATCTTGTGTATATCAGTAAAGATATATCTTCCCAACCAATCCTATGTAATAATATTAGGGTTCTTTTTATGGCCTTCAATGAAGCCCTTCTACTGATCTTCTATCCACTTATGAATCTATGTCTTCGATGGAAACGACCTTGACATTCCCTCAAGAATATTCCTGTCTCGGCAATAGAACCATTTGTTGGTTCTCCAAGAGTGCATCAACAATCCCTAACTACTGGCCCTTTTGTCAACACCTGCGAGGGGCATGCAGTCTCAACCTAAGTAGCTATGGGGGGTTGCAGGAAAAATATGTGTACAACCAAAGGGAATACCAAGACAATCCGATACAAGAACAACACAATGTCTAGATATCAATTTCTAGTTTAGATCGACTTCGCACAACCATCTGTCAAATATAACACAATAATGCAATAACAATATATCTATAAACAAGGGAACACAACATCAATCACACAAAACACTAAGATGTACATGGTTCACCCTCTCCCTAGGGCCACGACCATAGGACTGTGCTTTATATTTAATATGAAAACATACAGTTCTTATCTGCGCTCTTAACTAGCAGATCTTCTCTCTTTCTCTCTATTTTCCCTCCCCATGCACCTAGCTGCAGGGTTGTTCTTCACACCCAACTGAAGACATTACAACACAAACTTCCCTCCCTTCTCAATTCTCCTCTCTCTCACTACAATAATCACTCATAAAAATCATGAACTTGGAATGACAATAACAACAACCACAACCAACAACAACCAACCCCGGGTCCTCTTGACCTTTATTTATACATTACAATAGCTCACCGAAAGCCTTAGGTTAAACCCTAAG
The DNA here is from genome assembly GCA_000966675.3 of Picea glauca. Lineage (NCBI taxonomy): Eukaryota > Viridiplantae > Streptophyta > Pinopsida > Pinales > Pinaceae > Picea > Picea glauca. The sequence continues at coordinate 1,285,046 of JZKD02S0723177.1, forward strand.
TGTCAAAACCCTAGATACCAAAACCTTAGGTGTCTAAAACCCTAGGTCAAATTGACCCACATTTTTAGGGCTTCGCCAACCTGTCTTTCCTTCCTTCTCTTGTGGTGCTCCAAAGCATCCAACAGTGAATTTTTCTACTTGTTGAGTTGTCCATGATCCATCTTCCTTGTTGATATGTCATCCTCAATCTCCTCATTAAATAACTTGATTTCTCTTACTTCGCACTATCTTTTCTTCTCTTCTTCTCACTTCGACCCAGTATCAGTCACTGTGTCTTCCGCACAGTTTGCATTCCATCTTTTCTTTCTTAATCTTCACTTACTTACATACCGAAGGGCCAACAGAAGGGACCTTACGACATCAAGACTTTGGTTGTAATCTCTCTTTCTATTATTTAATACAGATGCACCTTTCTTCCCTATATGAATCTTATTTGTCCATATTGTATGACTCCTTGATCAGATACATAGTTTCATATCAAGTAGGCTTTGTTATTATTGTTTTCGTTGGCTTGTATTCCTTTGCAGATATTTCTCCATAATCCTTACAACGGAGCTTGGATTGCATTGAAAAAGTCATATATTCTATATTTAAAAGGTATTTTCTAGTTCCATTTCTCATTTGATAATTGAAATCTAAGTAAAGAGTACTGTACTGTCTTGTTTTGTTCTAGTTTTGTAGTGAAGCTAGGGGGATTGATTTGTGTCTGCACTTAACAATTAGCCCGATAAAAAAAATGGTGATCATACTGGGGAACATATTGTTTTCCTAGTTTGTCTTTCTTTCTTGCTTTGATTTCATGGGTTCTATTTTCTGAGTCACTGGGAGATCCAGATGAACTCTTTGACAGTTTAAATTCACTGGAAAACCTTCTTTCTTTTTATTTTTCCACTTTTTCCTTTGATCATTGCACCCTTCTTTGAGGGAAAGTAAAAAGATCTAGGATCGATGCATCCTAAATTTAGACACAGTGCAACATCATCGCACTGTACTATTCTCTCGCCCGTGACGATCTAGGATCGTTGCACTGTGTTGGCTAGTAGCCCACGACAATTTTGTGAAATATTTTAGTTTTTGATGGTTTTCCCTACCCAGATCTGTGATAATTGTTTGGGGTGATTTGTTAGGTATGATTATAGTATTCTTGACAACTTTCAGTTTGTTTTTATCCATCTTTTCTTTGTTTTAGAATGTATGCTTTTGAAATATTTGATCTCTTACTTTGAGTGTCTTTTAGTTACAAAACATTGTTTTTTCTTTAGAATTGTTTAGTGAAAGAACACTTATTTTTCTGAATAGTTCGTGTTAAAAGAGAAAATTTGTTTGGGTTGCTTTGTTCTTTAGAGATTCACTATTGATTTTAGCTATCTTTGAAACAACAAAAAATTAATTTCTTGTTTTGTATTAGATTGGCGGCATCCTTGCATTTGAAGTAGTGAAATTGCATGGTTTTTGGCATTTTTGGTCTTGAATTCTCAAAAAAAATGCCCCCTCATGGCCACTTTGGATTTGAACCTATGACCTTCTAGTAGCAAACAGATGTTCTTAACCACTGTTCTCACTCAAGTGGTACATATTATAAATATAAATATTAATTATAATTATTAATAAATTAAATATATATATATAAATATATATAATTAAATTATATATTAAATTAAACTAATATAAAGTAAATAATGTTAGAGATAAATTAAAATAATATTAATATAGGTCAATCTCATGGAGGTTAATTTACAAGGTAATTAATTAGATAATTATGTTAATTATCAGTGATATTAAGTGGTCTAGGTGGATATTAGCGGCCACCAACCTATTCCACTAATTCAAAATGGTTCCACATCTTGGCAGTTTTTCTACAGTTTTTCGGGTCCCAAACTTCTAGGACCGTTTTGCGGCCAGAAATGACGTTTATTGGCTCATAAATGCCTAAAATGTAGCCAAGGGAAGATGCTAGGACAAACGAAATGTGTACTCCTTGAATAGACATTTATGACGAGGTATCGATCACCCCAAACGAAGATTGTATGCAAAAGTTATGCCCTCAAAAAATTGACATATCAACTAACCACATTGGGGCCCACAAACCTTTTGGAATTTAATCTTTTGGGGTTAGTGTTTTGGATGTCTAGGGTTTATCATTTATTATTTTATGTTAAAATTTATTTTTGAACTCTTTTTCATTATCTTCTTGTGAATGAGCGTAATTGTCACATCTCTATCTTCAGAGATAAGCTACCACCATTCTAGCTAGATTGCATGCTTTTCATTTTTACAGTCTTTTGTATTCGAGACCGTCATTAATAGAATCTAATTTTAATTGTATTATTGTATTTTTTTCAATATATCTATGTTTTTCCTTAATATATAAATGCCTTCATTTCATTCTCAAAATAATCTGGATCCGTGGTATCAGAGTAGTCTTCTCCTTGTCATTTCTTAGTGCATGTCCTTGACAAGGTCAAGGTATAGAGAGTTGAGTCTGGAGCTAGTTTCTTTTGAGGACAACCTCTCTCTCCATATAGAGCGGCCCTCCATGGTGGATGAAAAGAGAGACAAAACAACAGGATATCCTATCAAACTATTGCTTGAAGATGCTCTTGTCCAATAGAGGAACAAGCCTTATGCAATAGAGGAATGAGATGATGCTTAATTTCTCCCAGATCCTTCGATGACTACCAAAAACGACGATGAAACCTTCAACCAACAATCACTTCGAAGGTGTGACACTATTCAAGGTACAAGTTAACTTTGATATTCATTTATTTAAAGGCTAGATAGACACCAACGCTTTGGAAAAACAGTTAAGTCTGCTAGAGGGTTATTTCTCTGTCCAAAATTTTTCCAACAATGAAAAATCACCTTTAGGCTCCTTAAATATCCTCCCCATGTTATATATTGGTGGGAAAATTACTATGAGAAAAACATCGGAGATGAATCTTCAATTTTCGGGCTAGAATCCACTTGGGCGGCTTTTTTCTATGCCATGAAGGGGCAATACTACCCCGTTGGAAACGATGATGACGAGTACACAAGATGGAAAACTATGTGTTAGGATAGATACTAGATGGTGCCAGCATACACCAACATATTCCATACCGTTCACACAAATCTAGGTATTAGAGACTCTAAGTGGAAGCTAGTCCTAAAGTACTGTCACATCCTACATAGGTACATCCAAATAGATATGGACTTCCTAGACATCTCCGCACTAGGAGCTTCTTACAAATATGTTCTCAAGATCAAGAAAAATTTCAAGCAAAAGAATAAGTGAGATTTCAGATTTGCAAACCCATTGTTACACATTATTTTCATCATCCCTATGACCATTAATGATGTAAACCTATATGTTGTCTTCAGAGGGATCAATGGCCCAAATTCCTGAGGAAAGAATGGAGAAGAACTTTTCCTGAGACATGAAATCATGTTTTCCTTTGTAAAAACCTCATAAAGTGGGATCGTCACACATTGCTCAGTTTTAAAGGTGAAACAATCTAGGATCGTTGCAGGTTGCACAATAGTAGCCTGCGACGATGTCACAGTTTTCTTATTTTTAAGGCTGCGATGATTTTTCATATGTAGGAATAAGAGGAATTTCTCAGAATTTCTAGAAGAGAAGCTTCGGGGGTAAGGTGGCCTTTGATCGGTTTGAATATGAGTCGCATCCCCTATATGATGGGATCATCCTAACCTCCTCACCCTATCCATTTCAGCTTATAAAAGGAGGGGAGTTCTCATGGGAAAAGTTAGCTTGGTAGCTTGGGAGATTGGAAATTTGGCTTGAGATTGTTAGCTTGCTTAGAGTGGCTTTGAGTTTTTCTTTGTCAAGATAGATTGTGAGTGACTTTTAGATCTATACTTTTAGAATTCTTAGAGAATAAGCCTATGGGAAGCAAGGGACAGTTGGAAGGCACCTTACGACATTAAGGCTTTGGTTGTAATCTCTCTTTCTATTCTTTAATACATATGCACTTTTATTTCCTATATGAATCTTATTTGTGCATATTGTGTGATTCCTTGATCATACACATAGTTTCATATCAAGTATCAAGTAGGCTATGTTATTCTTGTCTTCATTGGATTTTTTTCCTTTGCAGATATTTCTCCATAATCCTTACACGGAGCTTGGATTGCATTGACAAAGTTGGATCTTCGATATTTAAAAGGTATGTTCTAGATCCATTTCTCATTTGATAATTGAAATTTAAGGAAAGAGTAGTGTGTTTTCTTGTTTTTTTCTAGTTTTGTAGTGAATCTAGGGGATTTATCTGTGTCCGCACTTAACAATTAGCCTGATAAAAAATTGGCGACCATACTGGGGAATGGATTGTTTTCCTAGTTTGTCTTTCTTTCTTTCATTGATTGCCTAGGTTCTGTTTCAGATTCACTGGTAGATCCAGATGAACTCTTTGACTCTTTAAATTCACTGGAAAACCTTCTTGACTTTTATTTTTCCCTTTTTCCTTTACTCGTTGCACCCTACTTTGAGGGACAGTGCGGTGATCTAAGATCAATGCATCCTACCTTTAGACAGAGTGTGATGTCACCGCACTGTACTATTCTCTGGCCCACAATGATATAAGATCATCGCACTCTGTTGGTTGGTAGCCTATTGTTGGGCTCCAAAGATGCCTTAAAAACAACCTTAGTTTAACATTAATTTATCAACCTGGAGATTCGTCTTTTATCTCAAGAATATATGCAAAGTTTATGCAAGTAGCTTAAAATTGTGTAGCTAAACCAAATCTGAGTTCATCGACAATCAAGTTCCTCAAACATCCACCAAAGATTCTAAGAACTAAATGGAATTGAAATCTGATCACTAAGATGCTGTAAAATGGAAAGGAACTAATTAATCTATTGAATTCACTTAACTAAAAAGCAGTAATTGAATCTAGATAAGGACTTGCAAGATTAACTATTAACTATGAATTTTGATTACTGGAAAGGAAATGACAAATTACTCTACCTACAGAAAGAAGCAACAATTTTAATCTAATTGGAAAGGACAGCTAATGTAACTTTTACTGAAAGGAACAACTATTGTAACTTTAAACGAAAGGAACAACTATTGCAACTTTAACCGAAAGGAATAACAATCGTAAATCTAATGAAAAGGAAGCGTAGATGAAAATGTGAGGAACTATCAAGCAACAATATTCAGAAATGGAAATCATAATGGCAATCATTAACACTTGAGGGAAATGTCTGTCTTCTATACGCAAACAATCATAAAATCATTAACACACTTATGCATTTACCCTTGGCTATTGTAAAAGAGATCTGAATCACAAAATAGAAATCAAACTATGAACTGATACAATTACAAAATGAGACAGTAGCTCCTTCAGACTGGGCCCTTGGTCTTCAGAAGTACTGCTATGAGAAACTCAGAATGCAGGGATGACAAAAACACTCAAAACTTTCATTGTTTCCATAACTGTCGAAACATTTACAATAACTGCTTGCGCAGGGAAATTCTGAATCTGAATACTTAAATGTGCTTTTTTCTATATCCTTTTTGAACCTATTACCCTCTTATATATTACAATATTCTAGGTAATTCAATCTATCCCGAGGATCGAAATATCCTCAGGATTGCTTTACTATTATAAAATTACATCATAGAGAATTGATTATCTCAAAAACTACTTTGCGCCTAAAAAGTCTTCAACTCCCAACAACTCGTGCATACCCAAATCTCTTTGGTTATCTTTGACAGCTATTTTATCCAATTCTGCAGAAAAATCAAACCATTCCAATTGTAATTTAGAATCTATTTAATAAGACTTCAATAACAACTCTAAGAGACATATTAATCATGTTATTTCCTATTTATCCCTACTTATTTGAAAAGTCAATCAGAATGATATCATAAATTGTGGACAAAAGGGAGATATTTATACCTTTTTCCTAACCCAACATACCCCCCATCTTACCTTCTTTCATGTCCTCATGCAAGCTAGAGTCTTTCATGTAAACCAGTTATACTGTAGGGAGGAAAAGTTGGTTCACCAAGTCTCGTGAAACCATGGTTTCTTTTGATTTCGTCAAAAGCGGCGTCCTGTCCCTTTTTATTAATCTGATAATCCTCCTGGTAAACTTCTGGAGGAAACCAAAGGAGAGGGGGGTTATACTTGCACCCAATCCAAGCAGTTCCTTCCTCTTGGAGTAGTCTAGAGTACCTTTATATTTTGAAGGTTGCTACAAAGAAATTCCTATATCCAAAGGGCTCTCTACTTTTAACCTCGTCGGAGGATGCATCCCATCTTAGCTTGGAAGAAGCAAGGTCTTCTTCCTTGAATTATTTAAAATATGTAATACCTGAATGGATGACATGTAAATGGATAGGAGCCAATGAGTCCACAACCCCTGGCCTTTTCATGAAGGTCTTATGTCTCATGATGGCTGGGAAGGATTTTGGAGGGCCTCCTCTAATCCAAAGATCTAAACCAGTTTCTATGTTTATGAACATTTTGTGAACCTTACCCCATATGACCTAGTTCCTAGTAAAGGACATGAATGCCTGGAACTATATGTCCCCTATGAAGAGGCCACGGTTGTCTCCTATAACTTCTTCCAAAATGAGATTCTGGAAATATAATTCACACAGAAGGTATTGCACCTTCTCTTCCTGATCTCTGAAACATGAAATAAATTCTGTAATAGTGGTAAATGAAATGGGTTTACCTGCTCTGATGGCCTTCACTCTCAATAATAGATACCATTCCAACAAGAATAAAATATAATTAGTGGTAGGGGCTCTGCAATTGATGGCATCAAAGTAGACATCACAGATGTGTTTGATTTGCTCCAAAGATTTTTCCAGTTGGGTTTGCACCTTTTTGACCTTCTCTTGGGCTCTAGTGAGCACAACATAGGTCTCCCCCTTTGTTGCTATCATGTCCTTCAATTCTGTAACAACCCTTTGATATTCATTCCTAGTTACCATTCCATCTTGGCGTTGAGCCAATACTTGTTGGGCTTGTCCCAATTCTTCTTTTAGCTTGTCAATGATGGCATCTTGTGCCTAAGACTAGGATGTTTGATGTGCAGTCATTTCTTCTCTAGATTGCATTAATGCTTGTTGGGTTTGTGTAAGCTCTGCTTTCAGCCTATCCATAACAGTTCTCTGTTCCTGGGACTGCTCTGTTATAGTCATTAGTTCATCTATGATTTGAATCATATTTAGTTGAGACTGTATTAGTTCTTCCTCCAGTCTCTTAATAATGGCATCTTGCTCAAAGAGTTGAGTTGTTTCCTCCAAAACCAGAGTATCTATTTGTATCTCAACGTCAACCATATCTTGTGTTTCGATAGGAATTACATCTTCATCCTATGATGTTGCTTCCTCTACTATTAATTCCTTGGGGTCAGTCTGTATTCCTATAGAATTTGTACTAACTGCTTGCTTAGGAAGAGGGTTTCTTCCTTGCACTCTGCCCCTTTTGTTTTTCTTTCTTCTGTGGGTTTTGTCTACTAGTTCTAACTATTTTATCAATTCCTTGATAATCCCCTTGAGTTTTCCCACCTTCTGTTTTAATATTTCATCCCTTTTAGCCTTTTTCTTCAGTAATTTATTCTCTCTCTTTAATTTCCTAATTTTTTTCTGGCTTTTGACTGATTTCTATTTGTGAGGGACCTCGGGGTCTTCTTCATTCTAGCCAGTAGAGGGTTGTTCCTCTATTCCTTCCAGGTGATCTGTCTATTCAAGGGGGTTTCTTTCTTCAAAAATAAATTCCTCCCGTGATGTGTCATCTAGAAAGGACATTTCAGTGTCAGGAAGTCTTCAGAACGTTTTGAAGAGGAGCCTAGTTCTAGGTCTTTTTCCAGATTATTTTTACCTCTGTCAGTTGAGGTTCCTAAGTTCCCCAAAACCTTATCCATTTCTATCTCATAACTCTTAAAAAAGTGTTTTGTCAAGTGCTTTGATGCAAGTTGGGTATCTCCCTGATCACCCTTTTGTGTTGTCTGCTCTACTTGGTCAATGTCTTGAACATTGTCATGTAGAGGCTATTCCATGACATTATGAAGTTCTTCAGGGTGTGTTGTTGCATTCTGAACTGCTTTAGTTGTTTCCTGAGTTTGTTTTCTTCTCCTCCTTGTCCTAGGGGGGGATCTAAGAGCAGTCATTGTTCTCTTTTTCATTTTTTTTACTGCCCGTGTCTGTGAGGTCTGAGCCTTAATAATTTGAGGAAGGTCTGCTTCAAGTTTAGTTTGAGGCAATGGAATTTCTCTTTGGGTGGTAGTCGCCTGCTCTAGTTGTGGAGGTCTATTGGCCTTAGTCAAATTCTCCCAAGTCAACTGAGTTTGACTCAGTTCTTTATCCATTATCAATTTAACTAGTTTGTGGTGGCTAATAATAGTAACAGGATCTTTGGAATTTTGTGTCCTTAAAGCAACTTCATGTAATACAGTATCTAGGAAGAAAGGAAGGTTAAGTACTAACCGTTTCTTCAAGGTTGCCAACAATTTAAGATGGTGAGGTTGAATTACATCGTATCGCCCATCACAGGTGATATATCGTTGAACTATCCCTGTCAGTTCCTTCCATGATTCACTGAGGGTACTAGGATTAAGTCCCTTTCCTTTTTTATTCAATTCCTCCCCAGGTTTTGTGAAAGATTCCATAGCTTCTTTCAGCTTCGTGTATTTCCCTGTCCATTGAATACCTGTGTTAGAGAGGCCTGTGACCTCTGCTATGATTTCTGGGGTAACTGGTATTCGTATACCCTGCACCGTAGAGATTTCTCCTTATAGGTTTTGAAATAATTCTAGTGTGACATTTGTGTCATCTCCTTGCAAGCAGTTGAAGTATTCGGTCCACCCTAGGTGATGTAGGATTTATCTTGCCTGTTCTGTAACCCAGAGTAATGTCAGCTCTCTGTGCACACTTCTACCACCCATATTTCTATGAGAAAGAAAGAATTACTATCGTTCCTGTTTATGAATTCGATTAGACCAGCTTTGGAGAAGCAGATGCCAGAAATGGAAAATATCAGTAACAACGAATGTATAAAGACATGGGTTTTGTATTTATTGCAATCATTGCAGCTAGTCAGGAAGTGTGTCGAGCATCCCCCTCATTAATGTAGAGGTCATCCTCGACCATCAGTGTAGGCAGAAGCAATGAGTGCGGGTATTTTTGGGTGAGTGGTAATGATTGCGTTGCCGCCGCCGATAGGGACTAATCATATATAATTTTCAAAAAGACACATGCCACCAAAAATCATTTAAACAATAGTCATTTGATGTGTGGAATTTGTAAAGTTGTTACACCTATGTGCAAAAAAATGATTTATGGAGAAATCAATCAAAAATAAATTAAATCTGTTCATTTTTTTTTAATAGTCCACATAACATAATATTGTTACTTTTCCAGTTGATTGAGTATAACTGATATGATAGCCTCATTATTTGAGTAAAGGAGATCTAGAGACACGCAAAAACTTGGTATTTTGAGATAATCTTCCATACCATAGGCAGAGCCGCTGCTGCCCACAGGCATCCATAGCCCTGGCAGGGTTGCCTTTTAACCCTTAGATGAGCCTGTATCCTTCATAAACATGCAAATCATCTTTTTTCAAAAAGACCATTATCCTGGTTTGGTAGCTAGATGATGATAATTCCACTCACTAGATTGTAACGTAAGTGAACAAGCCAGCTCATGTTGAGACCTCTTGTCCTTTGAAAAAAATTGTCAAAGGCCATTTGTTGTTGGGAAATAATACCCTACGGACTAGCAAGCTAGGGTTAGTCTTACATGCAGATCATGACCTTAAAGAGATCACTTTTAACCTACCACCCCAAAACTTAAAACTCTTTTTCACATACAAGCATGGAAAGGACCTACTAACCTTTTTATTGATGTTTGGTGTAGCGCCTCAATTGCGCTTCATCCGTTTGCTTATGCTTCTCCTTCCAAAGACAATTCTGCAATCAAGACAAGACACTACGCATGCATGCTATTTTTCTACTTGAGGGTTAGAGATTAAGCATAAATCGAATAAAACATATATAACTCATGCATTGGGACAAAAAAAGTATTCTTTATTATTTTCAAGATGAATCAACTTACAATCAACGTTGAGACTGGCCACCATTCCTTGATCCTAATCCTGGGCTCCTCCTCTTCTTTTTCCTCCAACTGCTTTGCTTTAATTCTCCTTAAGCTTGAGGAAAGGCTAAAGGGTTGGGACAAATGGACTTGGCAATTGGGCAGAGTTTCTTCGCTGTAATTTTCCTCCTCCAAATAGTACCCCTACCCCTTCTTTTATAGGCTAGAAGGAGCTAGGGTTTTGGACAAACTCTCGGCCATGCATGGCCGGAAGTTTCAGTTAACTGACCCATAGCTTTTTGTCCCGTCGGAAACTTTCCTATTTTTGTGCTTTGTTAGCTAAACGCGAGCTATAGTAGGCCTACCAATGTTCCAATGAGTGAAGTAGTAGGCCTGCCAGCATTCCAACGCGTGTAATAGTGGGTTAGGGTGCGTGTGACTTAACTCAAAAGGATTTTCAAAGAGGTTTCTCAGCAAATGTTTTAGCAATGAAGGGATATGAGTTGTCCTGATGCCAGTTAAGCATGTGTGGTGCACTTTAGGTTTGTAACAGATGCCCCCTAATGTGTGAGGTCAGAAGAGCATCTGATGGATGAAATACATTACCAATCTTTTACCAATCTGTACTGATATACTGAACGAGGGAGCCCAAGAATCAGGAATCAGGAGGTGTCATCTGCAAAATAACAAATGTCTCACCGAGGCGGGCATACCCATGCTCGGGATAAAATAGAACCATGGCTACCAATCAAATACACTGTAGATCCATGTCAAATAACTATAAAGAGTAGCTGCGAGCAATACATAGCGGAGCTACATCTTGAAATCAGAAAGATATACATGTAATGTATCCATCTCTCAGAAGTTGATTCAGCCTGATGGTTGTACTTCAGAGCTCAAGAAACAATTTCAAAATCTTCTAAACTCACGTAGGAGTGTAATATGAGTGTACGACTGCACTACCCAGAGGTCTTCGACGACTCGTTAGTTATGGACTTGACAATCTTGATGATCGGACTGAAGGCTTCAGTGATTTCAAATAAAGACTTGATTGGACGTTCAGGATGGCTAGGTATACGGACAAGAGACATATTGCAGAGGGGTCGACTCAGGCTCAGTGACAAACTTTCCTTGGACAATAGCACGATAAGTGATAAGACTCAGGCAACATATCTATTAATCATAAGTCTACGAAGCAGGAGGCAACACAAACTCTCCATATGTTTGGAAGAGTAACCAAACGGTGGAGGACACAACTCTATATAGCGAGAAAAGATTCCTAAGGTCATACTACATCCCATAGTCTGATGATCAAACAGACAGATGTGCTTTATCCAAGGGCGACTCATGATGCTGCCAATAAAGTAAATACTTTTCCCATCCTTTTTTTGGGGTATATTTGATTTTTTTGTTCTTTTTTGATGATTTTGAAAAAGAATAAAGGAATAGTTACGTTACAATGGAGGAACGAGTACAACAAACATACAAGCTCGAGACACAATGAAAAGACTGATGTTCTAGGAAATGATACTCGGTAAAAATCCTCCAGTGGCCAAAGGTGTTAAGACATAGAAGCAAATTGTTACAACGCTGATGGGTAAGGTATGCAAATGCGGTTGATAGAACACACAATGGTAACGTCCTTCGATGTAAGTTTAAGGAGCCCAGAGAAGGGAATCTCAGTGATTTTTCATATTTAGAGAGTCTAAAAAACCATAAAAGGAAACTCCATTGGGGTACCTTTTTCGTCAAGAGTCTAGTCGGTTCGAAAAAGGGGTAAACTAGCACCAATTAGATGTCAATTCAAAACCATTTTAATGAGTGTGACAAGGACATGATCACTCAGCTATTTTTTCAATTTTAAGGAGTCTGAAAAAAGCTTAACTATGGACTCTGTCAGGAATGTTCTTCTGGACCATTTTAACGAGTGTGAAAGAATAAGGTCACTCGGTGATCTTTTCAATTTTAGGGAGTCTGAAAAGAGCTTAACTATGGACTTCGGGGGGGTTTCTTTTTTGTAAATTTAGTCCCTCAGGCCTGAAAAAGGAATAAAATCTTACCTGAGGATACTCTTCTAAAGAATTGGAATTCGATAGAGTGTTCCTTTGTTCGTACAATTGACCGTCCGAACCGAAAAAGGGGTAAACTACCGCCGGACAGACGTGACTTCAAATTTCAGTTTAACGAGCGTGAAAGGTCACAAGATCGCTCGGCAA
>JZKD02S0723177.1:1315597-1343923 GCA_000966675.3 Picea glauca
ACTAAGAAAAAACAGGCTAAGGGTAAGAGGCCCTAACCTACTGACTGTGCAACCCTAGACTCAAACCCGAGAGGAACACTTCTCACCACAGGAGGGGATGACTTCTCCACCCTGATTGAAAAGCAACCACTCAAGCTCGCTACTGTCACTGAAACAACACGCGTGAAAACACGTGCTGAGCTATAACAAAGTGCAGGTACCCACGGCCTGCACTTGCATAGGCCGCGTGTATGTATAAACTCCAAGACAAAACTAAACACAGGCAGCCCAGACCTAGAAGAGGCCTCTGGTATTGACAACCAGGATCTCTTGAAGGCTTGGATGCTTCTTCTTAACTGAAAAGAAAAATGAATGCAGAAAATAACAAAACACAATAAAGCAAACTGAGACAAGACTATGAACCAGCAAGACTCAGACAGGATCCAGAAATCCCTCTGAGAATGTATAATTCTAACAGGGAAGAGGGGACTGCCTCTTAAGCTCTCTAACTCCTACATGCTACTGAAACTTCTACAACAAGCATTCACGCGTGGGCTGTAAGAGATTAGGGTGCGGGTCACACGCGTGTAGGCCTTCTGTAGGCTGCATGTACCTCTGTGTGTCCCGATAATTACCGTCAAGCACAGTCAAGGAAAAACTGGTATAAAGAACTAGGTTCCCTGCTAGCTCTAACCTAACAAAAAATAGACAAACAAAGAAACAAAGAATCTAATTCTTTAAACCACCCAAAAACCTCAACTAAATCCGGAACACCCTAAAGAGTAGGTCCCTAGTGGAGTTGCCAATTCTGTTGTTGGGAAATAATACCCTATGGACTAGCAAGCTAGGGTTAGGCTTACATGCAGATCATGACCTTAAAGAAATCACTTTTAACCTACCACCCCAAAACTTAAAACTCTTTTTCACATACAAGCATGGAAAGGACCTACTAACCTTTTTACTGATGTTTGGTGTAGATCCTCCATTGCGCTTCGTCCATTTTCTTGTGCTGCTCCTTCCAAAGACAATCCTGCAACCAAGACAAGACACTACGCATGCATGCTATTTTTATACTTGAGGGTTAGAGATTAAGCATAAATCATATAAATCATATATAACTCATGCATTGGGATGGAAAATGTATTCTTTATTATTTTCAAGATGAATCAACTTACAATCAACATTGAGACCGGCCACCGTTCCTTGATCTTGATCCTGGGCTCCTCCTATTCTTTGTCCTCCAACTGCTTTGCTTTAATTCTCCTTAAGCTTGAGGAAAGGCTAAAGGGTTGGGACAAATGGATTCGGCTATTGGGCAGAGTTTCTTCGCTATAATTTTCCTCCTCCAAATAGTACCCCTACCCCTTCTTTTATAGGCTAGAAGGAGCTAGGGTTTTGGATGAACTCTCGGCCATGCATGGCCTGGAGTTTCAGTTAACTAACCCATAGCTTTTTGTCCCGTTGGCAGCTTTCCTTTTTTTGTGCTTTGTTAGGTAAACGCGGGTTGTAGTAGGCCTGCCAGTGTTCCAACGTGTGCAGTAGTAGGCCTACCAACATTCCAACGCGTGCAGTAGTGGGTTAGGGCGGGTGTGACTTAACTCAAAAGGATTTTCAAAGAGGTTTCTTAGCAAATGTTTTGGCAATGAAGGGATATGAGTTGGCCTGATGCCAGGTAAGCATGTGTGGTGCACTTTAGGGTTATAACACCATTACCCTGGTGTGGTAGCCATAGTGGGAATGCCACTTTCATTAGTATCCTATGATCATGGTAGGTTGGCTCATGATGAGACCCCCTATTCTTTTATGAAAAAAAAATATTTTTATTGTGTATCTTTTGTTTTAATCTTTCCTTAATAAATATTTGAATTGTCTTTTCTCAAGAAGACCATTATCCTGGTTTGGTGGCCATATAATGATAATTCCACTCACTAGATTGTAGCGTAAGTGAACAAGCCAGCTCGTGATGAGACCTCTTGTCCTCTGACAACAGAAAATGTCAAAGGCCATTGCCTTGGTGTGGTAGCCATAGTGGGAATGTCACTTATGTTAGTATCCTATGATCATGGTAGGTTGGCTCGTGATGAGACCCCCTATTCTTTATGGGAAAATTTTATTATATATATAAATATATATGTTTTTTATTTTCTTAATGTTTATTTAGGGAGGCTCATCTACTCCTTAAGAGTAAGGGATGGTATAAGGAAGTGTAAATATGCCAAGTAAGAGTGTGTTGAAGACTCCTTATAATATAGAGGTAGAATATCATTAAGGTATATTTGTATATATAAGGGAAAGAAACAACTTATGGTGATAATCGATTATGAACGAGGTCTAAGATATTTCATAGAGATTAGTCCTCAAAAAGATTTTTTTGATAAGGTGTGAGGGATCATCCACAAATTACTGATAGATCGTTGTAATTATGATTAGAAACAGTGTTGGTGAAAATTATTTGATGAAAGCCACACTTACGGAGGAATGGCTAGAATTTGAATAGTAAAGAAGGGAATGACAATCATGCAAAAAGGAACAACAGTTGTTCCATTCAAAAAGGAACAGTAGGCACATGAAAAAGGGACGACAGTCGTTTTGTTCACAAAGGAACAATAGGCGTGTGAAAAAGGAACAACAGCTGTTTCGTTCACAAAGGAACAGAAAATGCACGAAAAGGAACAACAGCTGTGCGAAAAAGGAACACAGTTGCGTGAAAAGGAACAATAGTTGTTCTATTCAAAAGGAAACAATAGGCGTGTGAGAAAGGGAACAACAGTTGCATGAAAATGAACAATAGTTGCGTGAAAAAGTAACAGCAGTTGTTCCATTCAAAAGGAAACAACAGGTGCGCGAGAAAGGGAACAACAATTGTGAAAAAAGGAACAACAGTTTTGCGAAAAAGGAATAGCAGTTGTTTCGTTCAAAAGGAAACAAAAGGCGCACAAGAAAGGGAACAATAGTTGTGCAAAAAGGAACAACAGTTGCGTGAAAAAGGAACAATAGTTGCGGACATGTAATAGATAGAGTCCGTGTGATAAAACAAAACGGGAGTATGGAACAGAAAAAGGTGCGAATTGTAGTTATCTGTCACGATTCCTACTTCCTAAATGAATTTTCATAAAATAAAAAAAAACTAACCACTCAATTGGAAAACTATGTATAGTTATGTATAGTATACACAGAATACATCTTTTATGGGGTTGGGGTGGCTAGGTTACCTTCCCAACTAGCTAGAATCTGCACAGTAGGGTCTTTACTTACTTCTTGATAGAAAGAATCTTTTGAAGGTGGCTGGTGGTAAAGTCGCAACCAGTGTCCATTGACCAGAAAGGGTGGTCCAGACCCATCGATGGTGCTCAAAGTAGCCGTGCCATTATCATGGACTCCATTAATTTCATATGGCCCTAGCCATCGTGTATGTAGTTTCCCAGGGAAGTCCTGAAATCTGGAATCATAGAGAAGCACCCAGTCGCCTTTCTTGAATGATTTTTTCTTGATATGATTGTCATGCTAGGTTGCTCTCTATTGCTGAATAAAAGATGTGCACTCCATAGCAAACAAACATGCTTCATCCAATTCATTGAGTTGTTGAAGGCGTCGTTTATGTGCTTATGTAATATTTAGTCCGATTTCCTGGGCCATCCCTAGGGTCTTGATCTCGAATTCGATTGGGAATATGGGTTCTTTACCATAGACTAGATGGTAAGGAGAGTAGCCAGTAGTGTTATTCCAGGTTTAACGATAAGACGATAAGGAATTGGGGAGCTCAGTAGCCCAATTTTGTCGGTTTGTTGAGACAGTCTTCCTCAGGATCGCCTCTACAACCTTATTGGTGTTTTCCACTTGCCCATTCGCCTATGGGTGGTATGGAGAAGTAACTCTATTCTTAGTGTGATAGTTATCAAGGGTGGAGGTGATTTTATAGCCTGTAAATTGTGACCCTCCATCAGTGATTACTTCTTTGGGTAGTCTGTACCGTACAAACAATTTGAAAAGGAATTTGATGACTACTTCTTCTGTTTCCTTTGGTAAAGCATCCCCTCTACCCATTTGGTCATGTAGTCCGTTGCGATGAGAATATAGGCCTTTTGATTTGACTTTGGATTAAAGGGACTGATGAAGTCCAGTTCCCATCTTTCAAATGGTTCTATGACTACTTGTGCTCTCAAGGGCATTTCATTAGCTTGACCTGGTTTACCCATCCGCTGGCAGTTGTTGCATGTCTGAACATATTTCTTAGCATATCTAAATATTGAGGGCCAATAATATCCCATCTGTAGGATTTTGTGTCCAGTCCTGCTGTCTACAAAAGGGACCCCATAGGGTTCGTCATGTCCTTCTTTCAGTATGTCATAGATTTCGTCTTCTTGTACTCATCGTTGGATCTGGAGGTCAACTCCTGTGTGGAAAAGATATTTGTTGATCCAAGTGAATCATGTGCTACGCTGGATGATCAGTGTTCTTTCCTTTGATGATAAATGTGTTGGTAATCTCCCTACTTCCAGATAATTTTCTACATCCACATACCAAGGTGGTTTTGTGTTGACAGCAAACAGATGCTCATCTGGAAATTGATCTTCAGTTGTTAATGAGTCATCCATTTTTTGGATTCAAGACAAAAAGTCTGCGACAAGATTTTCTCTCCCAGGTCAATCCTTGATGGTGATATCAAATTCCTGCAATAACAATAACCATCGAGTGACCCGTCCATTAGTAATTGGTTTATTAGCTAGATATCTAATGGAAGAATGATCAATATAGAGAATAACTTGATAGCCTTTTATATAATGATGAAATTTATTGATGGCATGTATAAAAACTAAGAACTCTTTCTCTGTTACTGTATAATTAAGTTCGTTTGGATTTAGATTCTTCCTAATGAAATAAATGGCATAGGGTTTTTTTCTTCTTCCTGTCCCAGAACAACACCTATGGCAATGTCTAAGGCGTCGATTGAAATTTGAAATGGTATTTTCCAATTAGGCCCTTTCAACACTGGCACTATTGAGATCAATTTCTTGAGTCCTGCAAAATCCACATTGCATTTATCAGACCATTGGAATTCTACATTTCCTGTCAAAGAATGTAAAGGTGCAACGGTTTTTGAAAATTTTGGCATAAATCTACGATAATATCTTGAAGCACCAAGGAAACTACGTACCTCGATTTGTGTGTGTGGAGTAGGTAGATTAAGTATTACCTCAATTTTTGTTGGATCTACTCTAATTCCATCTGCAGAAATGTAATTCCCTAATACCACACCTTCTATCATCATCATGTGACATTTTTCGTGGCTTAAGCATAACCTAGAAGCGATGCACCGTTCTAATACCTTCTCCAGATTAGTTAAGGCTTGATCAAAATTGTCGCCATACGGAGTAAAATCATCCATGTATACTTCAAGGCCTTCACTAATTGGATCACTGAATATGCTCAGAATGGCCCTTTGGAATGTAGTTGGAGCGTTGCAAAGTCTGAAGGGAAATACTTTGTATGCAAAGGTACCCCAAGGACATGTGAATGTCGTTTTATCCTAATCCTATGGGGTAATCTGGATCTGATTGTAGCCGCTGAAACCGTCTAGGAAGGAGAATAATTTCTTCCCTACCAAGGTATCTAGGACCTAATCGATGAAGGGTAATGGAAAGTGGTCTTTTTGAGTAGTTTTGTTAAGTTCCTTGTAATCAACACAGATTCGCCACTTCCTGTTTTTCAAAGGAACGATGACTAATCGGGAAACCCATCAACTATCTGAGATAGGGTATATAAAGTCTATGTCCAACATCTTTTGTAGATCTTCTTTAACAATATCTCTGAGGTGGGGGTTTAGTCTTCTTTGTGGTTGTCGGATAGGTTGAGAGTCTTTTTCAATATAAATGTGGTGTGTGCAGAGTTGTGGGTCAATACCTTTCATATCAGAGTACTCCCAGGAAAAAGCTTGCTAGTATTTAGAGAGGGTTTGGATTAGCTTTTGTTGTTGTTTCTCTTCTAGGTTGGCATTAATGTTCAGAGACTTCCCTGGTGCGATCTCGATGGGTTTGTTGTTGTGGATAGCGGTAGTCGAAATTTGTTGTTCCATTAAATCTTCCAAGGGGTCTCCCTGTGCTTCATAGTCTAGAATATCTTGGAGCATCTGGCATGTTGGGTTACTTACTACAGTTGGGTTGTTAATAAACCCATTGATTACATCATCCTCTAGCTGGTTCTTGAGCTTGAGGGATTCTTCCATCATGAGTGGGGGACATAGATCCTTCTCTAGATATCGTGGAGGTGGCAATTGAAAATATATGATCATTGGACTAGGTTTGGATAGAGGGTATAAGATGATATTCCTTGTAACACCTCCTCTCGCAATTGTCATTACACCCAATCGACATCCTATGTGTGCATCAATTGTCGTGAGCCATGGTCTGCCCAATATCAGTGGATGCCCTTCGAGTCCACTTTTTGGGTTGATGGTGAGAAAATATGTGGGATATTCCCAGGAATCAATTGAAATGGATATATCATGTAGTGTGTCGAGTGGTTTGACCACTGATCAATCAGCCAATTGCAACATAATCGGGTTTGGGTCGAAAGAGTGAAATCCCAGGGCATTGCAGGTTTCCATAGTTAGAATGTTGATGGATGCGCCCAAATCAACTAGGGTATTTGGAAAAGAACAGCCCTGAATCTGCACTGTTACTATGGGGTTCCCTGGATCTGCATATTTAACTGGTGTTTCTCTACCCAAAATTAGATTAGATAAGGCTCCCTCTACGTGAACTGTTGATGATGAATTTTTTATTTTTCTGACGGGCTTTCTCCCACATAGCTCCTTGATTGTCTTTCCATAGATCGATATGTCTTGCAGGGCTTGCAGGAGTGGAATTTTGATGTATAAATTCTTGATTTCCCCTACAATGTCGAAGTCTGGATATACGGTGAGTTTTGCTATCATTAGTCTTTCGGGGAACAGAGGGGAGGCAATTGCATCCTTATCAGAGTCTTGTGATTCGAATGTGTCCCTCCATTGCCTAATTTCTTCTGTTATTACCACAGTCGAGGGTGTTATTGTTGGTTGTTTTTCATTCCCCTGTTCTTGGGGAACGTCATTTTTTTTAGGAGAGATGATGCGTCCCGATCTTAACCGAAGTTCATTGCACCCTACTGGATTGATTTCCCCTTCTCCACTTTCCATAACTTGGACGAGTTGAGTTGGTCTGTTATGGGATTTGGGTGAGCTTGGGCAAGTAATTGAGGGTGCAATTGTGATTGGGGCAATGCAAGTGGAGTTTGTAATGGAGGTTGGGTTTGAGAGGTCATCCCCATAGGTTGGTTATTCATCCCCATGGGGCGCTACCATTTCTGGTTCCAATTTGGGTTTTGGACTGTTGAGTTAGGCCATTGTGGAGGGTAGGTATTATTTGAATTTTGTCAGGATGAGGTGGGGTATTGCAAATTTGGCCAATTGGAACTTGTAGTTGGTTGATTTTTCCAGTTGGGGTTTGTGGCAGGCTGGTTTTGCAAAGTGGGGATTGCAAGTGGGTACTACTGGGGCTACCAGTTCTGATTAGTAAATGGCTGGCCCTGCCATGTTTTGCCAACATTCTGCTATTGATTATACTGTCCAGGATTCTTCTCTTGATTGTACTATCCAGGAAAGAAAGAGGAAGGGTTATGAAATGTATTTTGAGGCTGGGACTGCCACTGACGGTGCTGAGCCATCATATATAATGGTTTTGTTTCCTCTTCTGCCTCATTGAATACAGCTTTCAATCCAGGGAGTGATGGGCATTCTTCTGTTTCATGATCCTTGGCAAAAATAACACAGACCTGAACTATATCCAAGGGGCATTCCCGTGTACCATGCTTCTTTCTGCACCTATGGAAAAATATAGCCAAGGTCTGTTCTTCCTCTACCTTTTTTTGTTTGGCCTGCAATACATCCAATTGTGTAGTCAGAGTGCTCAAAACATTTGTTTTAAAATTTTCTAAGAGATTACTAACTTTAGCTCGCGTAACACCCCCACTGGTGGTATTGTTGTTTCTTGTGAGGGACGTCCGCATTCCTGACCTGGTCCGTTTACTTCCTCATGAGCACCTGATACACAATGGAACAATGTCTTCATAAGTTTCCTGATAAATGTCACCTTTCCCCATTAGATTGAATGTTTCTACCCATTCATCTTTCACGCCCTTAATCAGAGTTGCTTTGAGTACTTCACCTGGTAATGTATTGTAGGGTGATCTTTGCAAGTTATACTAAAATCTTTGGACGTATTCTTCTAATGATTCATTTTCTTTTGCAGTCATTTGAAAGATTTCATCTTTTAGGTCTCTGGTTCTACAATAATCTTGATATTTTAACAAAACAGTTTGTTTCATCTGATCCCAAGAATCGATAGTTCCACCTCCCAATCCCATAAACCAGCGTAAGGCTGCTCCCTTTAAGGTGGAGGGGAACAATTTTAATTTTTGGGGTTCATAGGTTTAATCATACCCCCTACATAGGACATCGAATTCAAATAGAAATGCGTTGGGATATTCTGAAATCAATCCATGGAAGGTTGGCAGGTGTTGTAAGGGGATTTCTTTCATGGAAGCATTGCAATTGGGTCAACTATTGGATATTCTAGCATGGAGGTCTAGGGTCATTGTTGATTTGGTTGTGCCATTTGATCGAAAATGTGCCAAAAATTTTCAGGAGGTTCTTGATATGGGTATTCTATTTGAAGTAGTTGATTATTTGGTCTTTTAGGAAATTTGATTGCACTCCCTCTATCTGGAATTTTGAATATGACTTTTTCTTTCACAGGAGACTCAGGGTCAGGTGGTGGTGGTGGGTCTGCCTTGGCAACCCCGCTAGTTTCTCCTACTCCTTCCTCTACATTATTAGAGATTCCCTCTTCTAAAGGTTTGAGAGGTGGGAGATCTGTGCTCTGAAATATTTTCTCAGTCCCTTCAGTTTTTCTATGAATCTCAGCATGGGCCGTAGTTGGTGAAACTACTTCTTGAGGGATTCGGATGGATCCTTTCCTAGGCCCAACCGAAGCTTGGGATTCACTCTTTTTGATGATTTCATCTATGAAAGTGCTTCTTCCAGGGATCACCAAACCCTAGATTTTGGTATTTTTTGGTGGGGGTTTTGGTTTTTCAATATCCTTCTTTCTAGTCATACACACTTCACACAACAACAAAAGAAATTTCAACAAAAGAAACATCTATGAAACCTTTTAAGTATCAACTGGAGGTAAGCATTGGCATAAACATTTTACTTATTACCTACATAGGCTCTTACCTTCCGTCTTCAATACCTAGTCCTCTAGAGACACAACCTATGCTACCTTTTACATTCTCCCCGGCAACGGTGCCAAAATGTTGGGCTCTAAAGATGTATTAAAAAAAACCTTAGTTTAACATTAATTTATCAACCTGGAGATTCATTTTTTATCTCAAGAATATCGGCAAATTTTATGCAGGTAGCCTAAAATCATGTAGCTAAACCAATTCTGAGTTCATCAACAATCAAGTTCCTTAAACGTCCACCAAAGATTCTAAGAACTAAATGGAATTGAAATATGATCACTAAGATGTTGTAAAATGGAAAGGAACTAATTAATCTATTGAATTCACTTAACTAAAATGCAGTAACTAAATCTAGATAAGGACTTGCAAGATTAACTATTAACTATGAATTATGATTACTGGAAAGGAAATGATGAATTACTCTACCTACAGAAAGAAGCAACAATTGTAATCTAATCAGAAAGGACAGCTAATGTAACTTTTACTGAAAGGAACAACTATTGTAACTTTAACCGAAAGGAACAACTATTGTAACTTTAACCGAAAGGAACAACAATCGTAAATCTAAGGAAAAGGAACAGTGCAAATGAAAATGTGAGGAACTATCAAGCAACAATCTTCAGAAATGGAAATCATAACAGAAATCATTAACACTTGAGGGAAATGTTTGTCTTCTATACGCAAACAATCATAAAATCATTAACACACTTATGTATTTATCCTTGGTTATTGTAAAAGAGATCTGAATCAAAAAATAGAACTCTAACTCTGAACTGATACAATTACAGAACGAGACAGTAGCTCCTTCAGATTGGGCCCTCAGTCTTTAGAAGTACTACTATGAGAAACTCAGAATGTAGGAATGATAGAAGCACTCAAAACTTTCATTGATTCCATAAATGTCGAAACATTTAAAACAACTGCTTGCGCAAGGCAATTCTGAATATGAATACTTAAATGCATTTTTTTCTATATCCTTTTTGAACCTATTACCCTCTTATATAGTACAATAGTCTGGGTAAATCAAGCTATCCTGAGGATTGAAAGATCCTCAGGATTGCTTTACTATTATAAAATTACATCATAGAGAATTGATTATCTCAAAAACTACTTTGCGCCTAAAAAGTCTTCAACTCCCAACAACTTGTGCATACCCAAATCTCTTTGGTTATCTTTGACAACTATTTTATCCAATTCTGCAGCAAAATCAAACCATTTCAATCGTAATTTAGAATCTATTTAATAACACTTCAATAACAACTCTAAGAGACATATTAATAATGTTCTTTCCTATTTATCCCTAATTATTTGAAAAGCCAATCAGAATGATATCATAAACTGTGGACAAAAGGGAAATATTTATACCTTTTTCATAACCCAACACCCAGGATGATTTTGTGAAATTATTTAGTTTTTGATGATTTTCGATGCCTAGTTCCATGAAAAGTGTTTGGGGTGATTTGTTAGGTCTGATTATAGTATTCTTGAGAAA
Source organism: Picea glauca (assembly GCA_000966675.3). Lineage (NCBI taxonomy): Eukaryota > Viridiplantae > Streptophyta > Pinopsida > Pinales > Pinaceae > Picea > Picea glauca. Next base: position 1,326,351 of record JZKD02S0723177.1, read on the forward strand.
TTTGAGTCTATTTTTAGCCATCTTTTCTTTGTTTTAGCTTTTTTTCTTTGAGTGTTTTTTAGTTACAAAACATTGTTTTTTGTTTAGAATTGTTTAGTGAAAGAACACTTATTTTTGTGAATAGTTCATGTTAAAAGATAAAACTTGTTTGGGTTGATTTGTTTTTTTAAAGATTCTCTATTTCTTTCAGCCATCTTTGAAACAAAAAAATAATAATTTCTTCCTTTATATTACATAGGGGGAATCCTTGCATTTGAAGTAGTGAAATTGTATGGTTTTTGGCATTTTTGGCCTTGAATTATTAAAACAAATTCCCCCTCATGCCCGCTTTGGATTTGAACCCGTGACCTTCGAGAAGGAAACACATGTTCTTAACCACTATTCTCACTCAAGTGGTACATATTATAAATATTAATATTAACTATAATTATTAATAAATTAAATATATACATATAAATATATATAATTAAATTATATATTAAATTAAATTAATATAAAGTCAATAAAGTTAGAGATAAATTAAAATAATATTAATATAGGTCAATCTCATGGAGGTTAATTTACAACGTAATTAAATAGATAATTATGTTAGTTATAAGTGATAGTAAGTGGTCTAGGTGGATATTGGCAGCCACCCACCTATTCCACTAATTCAGAATGGTTCCACATCTTGGCAGTTTTTCTATAGTTTTTTGGGTCCCAAACTTCTAGGCCCATTTTGCGACCCTAAACGAAATTTATTGGCTCAAGAATGCATAACATGTAGCCAAGGGAAGATGCTAGGACAAACGAAATGTCTACTCCTTGAATAGATATTTCCAATGAGGTATCGATCACCCCAAACGAAGATTGTATGCAAAAGTTGTGCCCTCGAAAAATTGACATATCAACTAACCACATCGGGGCCCACAAACCTTTTGGAATTTAATCTTTTTGGGTTAGTGTTTTGGATGTTTAGGGTTTATCATTGATGATTTTATGTTAAAATTCCTTTTTGACCTTTTTTTCATTATCTTCTTGCGAATGAGCGTAACTGTCACATCTCTATCTTCAGAGATAAGCTACCACCATTCTAGCTAGATTCCATGCTTTGCATTTTTACAGTCTTTTGTATTTAAGACAATCATTAATAGAATCTAAGTTTAATTGTATTATTGTATTTCTTGAAATATCTCTATGTGTTTCCTTAATATATACATGCCTTCATTTCGTTCTCAAAATAATCTGGATAAGTGGTATCAGAGTAGTCTGCTCCTTGTCATTTCTTAGTGCATGTCCTTGACAAGGTCAAGGTATAGAGAGTTGGGTCTTGAGCTAGTGTCTCTTGAGGATAGCCACTCTCTCCATCTCGAGTGGCCCCTCATGGTGGAATAAGAGAGAGACCACATAGCAGGGTATCCTATCAAACTATTGCTCAAAGAGGCCCTTGTTCTATAGAGGAACAAGCCTTGTGCAATAGAGGAATGAGATGATGCTTAATTTCTCCCAGATCCTTCAATGACTACCAACAACAAAAATGACACCTTCAACCAGCAGTCACTTCGGAGGTGTGACACTATTCAAGGTACAAGTTAACTTTGATATTCCTTTATTTAAAGGGCAGATAGACACCAACACTTTGGAAAAATGGTTAAGTCTACTAGAGGGTTATTTCTCTGTCCAAAAATTTTCCAACAATGAAAAATCACATTCGGGCTCCTTAAATCTCTTCCTTGTGTTAGAGACTGATGGGAAACTTACTATGAGAAAAATATCGGAGATGAATCTGCAATTTTTGGGCCAGAAGCCACCTGGGTGGCTTTTGTTGATGCCATGAAGGAGAAATACTACCATGTTGGAAACTATGATGACGAGTACACAAGATGGACAACTTTGTGTTAGGAGAGAGACTAGATGGTGCCAGAGTACACCAACATATTCCATACCTTTCACAAAAATCTAAGCATTAGAGACTCTAAGTAGAACTTAGTCATGAATTACTGCCACATCCTACATAGGTACATTCAAACAAATATGGAGTTCCTATACATCTCCTCACTAGGAGTTGCTTACATATATGTTGTCAAGATCAAGAAAAAGTTAAAGAAAAAGAATAAGTGATATTTCAGCTTTGCAAACCCATTGTTACACATTATTTTCATCATCCCTATGACCATTAATGATGTAAACCTATATGTTTTCTTCAAAGGGATCAGTGGCTTGAATTCCTTAGGGAAGAAGGGAGAAGTACTTTGCCTGAGAGATGAAATCATATTTTCTGTTGTAAAAACTTCATAAAGTGGGATCATCACACCTTTCTCAATGTTAAAGGTGAAACGATCTAGGATCGTCATAGGTTTCACTATAGTATCCTGCGATGACATCGCAGTTTTCTTAGTTTTCAAGGTGCGACGATTTTTCGTACATAGGAAAAAGAGGAATTTCTCGAAATTTCTAGAATAGAAGCTTCGAGGGTGAGGTGACCTCCGATAAGTTTGGATCGGAGTTGAATCCATGATCTCATGGGATCATCCTAACCTCCTCACCCTATCCTTTTCAGCTTATAAAAGGAGGGGAGTTCTCATGGGGAAAGTTATCTTTGTAGCTTGGGAGATTGGAAATTTGGCTTGAGATTGTTAGCTTGGTTAGAGTGGCTTTGAGTTTTGATTTGTCAAGATAGATTGTGAGTGAGTTTCAGATCTATAGCCTCATAATTATTTGAGCAGAATCCTATGGGAAATGAGGGACAGTTGGAAGGGACCTTACAACATCAAGGCTTTGGTTGTAATCTCTCTTTCTATTATTAATACAGATGCACTTTTCTTTCCTATATGAATCTTATTTGTCCATATTGTATGATTCCTCGATCACATACATAGTTTCATATCAAGTAGGCTATGTTATTCTTGTCTTGGGGGGGGCAAGAATCGTGTATTGGTGTACAGTCTCTTTGGTTCATTTCTTGAAGATCTTGATATTGATGAGTTAAACAAGATTTTGGGACATTGTGCATCTGGGAATGATAAAAGTTTTCTCCTTATCATAATATATCTTTCATCGAAGTGAAATATTTTCATTCTCATTTCTTTGCATTGTTTAGATTCGGTTAGAACACCATTTAGTCCATGCCAATTTCCTCTTGAGTAAACAACAACCTTAAAAATCAAGCGTTAAATTGAAATTTATTAGACATTTTTATATTTTCTAGTAGAAAACCTACATTATGATGTAGGAGCATTGCTCCATATCATAAACACTCCAACATTCCAACACATCAGTGTGCATTCAAGAGAGGGAGAGACACCAACCCTCCCATTTTTAAATTTAAAATATGATCCTATACTGATTTATGTTGTAAGTTTGAGTGAAGACCAAGCCACGCCTTGGTACAGGTAGAAGATAAGGTCTCCTTTAATGGTTGACTGGTTGATGGCTCTAGGTTCAATTTAGACTAGATGGCCATTAAAGAAACTTCAATGTAATAGATGAGGTTAGGTGGAGAGAGGAAAATCTCCTAGAGCCCTCTTTTTGTAAGAGAAAGATATTTTTGTATAGAGGTCTCAAAATTTTTAGAGAATCCTGAGAGGAGGTCTCAAAAATCTTCAGAGGAGGAAATAGGAGGTAGAATAGTTCTTTGAGAGAGCTTGAGAGAGATGAGACTCTGTTATAGTCCATCCTTCACATATTGTAATCATATTTTCATATTTATGAAAAGATAGCAATTTTACTTGCACATTGTTGTTCATGTGTTTGTGTGTTTCATGAATTTATGTTATAGATGTATGATAGGTTTCATTTGTAGTAGGAAGATATATTTCTTTATCCTTGTTGAGTTTGAAATATCACTCTGATTTATTTAGGCTGTGCAAGGAGTGAAAAACAGAACACTGGAGGTTTTATAGCCAGCGCAAGGAGTGTGCATCTGAACTCTATTGAGTTAGAGAAGAATGTATCAGGAGGACACACCAGAGAAATCACAAAACTCAAGAGGAACCTCAAGGTTACTGAATACCTTAGAGGAGAAATTGTGCAGAGGAAGAACAGAGAAACAAAGTTACTAAATACTCTGTAAGAAAGATCTCTACAAGGTGTGCATTGAGAAGAAGGTTGCTAGGAGGGCACAAAGTTTTCCTTTGAAAGGAAGTGGAAGGGCTGAGACCCTTAGGAAACTGAGTAAAAACCAAATATCAAAAGGAGTAGCTCTTTTCATAAGTGAAAATGAGACCCAAGACGTCGGGCTCGCAGGAGGAGAAAAGGTCAAAGCCTTTTAAAACTTACAAAATCCTTCCAAGTCAGAGGAAGTCCAGAGCTTAGGAGGAGGAGCGAAAACAGACGCTAGATCTGTTGGTGGAAGAAGTTTGGATCGTTAGATCAACATCCAGAGAAGAGAAAGGAGAGAACTGAGAAGGAACAAATACCAATTGTAGGATTTGAACAAAGAATATCGATCGTCATTCGATCAAGGAAAAGTGCACAAGGTTTAAGTCTCTATGTGCACATAGAATAAAGGATTCACTGAAGTCCCGAAGCGGACAATAACCTTCCATCATCTAGAAGGACGGGTGGTGTAAGATCCACAACTCCAGAGCCAGAGAAATTTGAGATATTTTGGTCAAGGAGAAAACAAAATCATCGGATAGCCAAAGGCTGAAATAGATCTAGGACATTGGTCATCAGGAGGCACATGTCGACAAATCTGAGACTTCGGGAAAAATCACTTCGGAGGATTCCAAGTGAGGATACTGACAAAATCCCAAACTCCTGAAGGCTGAAGTAGATTTCAATCATCCCTTTCAGAGGAAACATGGTGAGAGATCCAAATGTTCAGAGGCATAACACTCTGAAAGGAAGTCGACGAGAGTGGAGAAGATCTAGACCATCAGACCCAAACGGACTTGTGGCGGAAATCTATGAATTTTAGGTGAAAGGACTCTGGGAGGAATGAGTGCACAGGAGTTTGAAAATCTCAAAGCCTGAAGAGCCAAAGAGGAAAGTGGTCAATAGATCAAGGGGGAGACACATGTCAAGAGATCATGTATTTCAGGTGGAAGCTTATGAGGAGGAGGCAAGTGCTGAGAGTTGAAACTCCCGAAGCCCAAAGTGCCAAAGTCACTCATAGTCGTTGATCGTAAAGGAGGTACATGTCAACAGATTGTGGATTCTTAGTGAAAGTATTATGGAGGAAAGTGGGTGTGGATAAGTCAAGACATTCGAAGGCCGAAGTCCTAAAGTGGATTAGAGTAGTTGATCTGGTTGGACAGGTGTCACCAAATTTTGAACTTCGAAGAAACGTCACTTCGGGGGTTTTGTGGAGTTGTGTTTTGGAATTTTCCGAAGCATCGAAGTCCAAAGCATTGAGGTTCGTCGATCCCAAGGGGAAAGCATGGAATTTTGGTCTACGAGGGGATGCATGGAGGATGAAGGTTTATTCCATTGGATAGCTACTCGGGAGGAAAGCGAGCGTGAAGTTGAGACTTCCAAAGGCTGAAGTCTCGAAGTGGATGAGGGTCATTGATTGAGGATGACATGTGGCAGAAGGTATGCCATTTCAGAAAAATTCACTACGGAAGAAGGAGGGTGTTGATAAAGAAATCCCAAAGGCCGTAGAGTTAGGGTTCATTTGAGCCATTCATTTACTAGGGACAAGTGTGAGTAGATCTTCCACTTCATAAGATAGCCATTTCAGAAGAAGCAAAAATTGAGAGTTGAAACTCCTGAAGCTAGAAGGGAAAAATCAATCATAGCCATCGATTTGAGAGGAGGGCACACGTCGATAGATTGTGATATTTGGGAGTGTGTGCACAAGGGGAAAAGTGTCATTGACTAATAGTTTACCAAGGTAGATATAGAATAGATTGTAGTCGTTGATCAAAAGGCATTGTTGAGATTGAAAATCAACGGTCATGTTGAATTGTGGGGGAAGAAAGTGATTGGACTTTAAACATTTGAGAGAGGGACACAATCGAAACCACGGTATTGTAAAAGGGACACGTGGTGATCGGTAGTGAGTTGCGGGGAGCAAATTGGTGTGGTCTCAAAACACTTTAGACCACCCCAAAATCACCTGTTTAAGTGAGGACATAGCCCAAGGTCACATGAAAGGAAAGGGGCCTAGAAGAAGGAGCTAGCACCCATGAATTTAAAGTGCCAAGAGCGTTGGAGAAAGGGCATGCGGGTTCCACATGACCTATGACTTAGGAGAAAAGGGAGCCTTTAGAAGTTGATTTGGGTTAAAGAAGGAGCCTGAAGAGTCGATCTGACTCAACAGATAGAAAGATCATAGACCGGGAGGTTGCAAAACCCCCAGGAGGGGAGGGGTCCTACATCACATTATCTTAGGGTGTATGGATTTGGAATAGGTGTGAAATATAACTTTCCAAAGTTGTAAATAAACATAGTATCTTGTGATAGGGAGAGTTTAAATCCACTTGCTACATTTTTTCCTGGGAAGCCCTTCTAACACAAGGCTCAATCGTGAGGTCGCATTAGGGCCGACAGAGTTACTCACCCTGCTTTGTTGGTCTTGGTGTAGAGATAACGCATATTATTGGGGGTCACTTGAGAAGAAAATCCTGTAAGGACCTTCTCGAGTCGATTTTGGGCTTAGATACCCTACACTTTCACGTGGATCAGACTGTCGACTTCTCCCCCATGCATCATTGTCATAATTGGTAACCTTAGTAGCCTATCTCTTTAGGGTATTTACATGAGGTGACTATGGAGGGGAATGTCTTCACGGTACCTGGAATCGACATTGGCCAAACTCACTCGGGCTCCTTGGAGGGTATACCCACTATTATGTGTGGGAGCTTGCACCAGGGTGTAAGTCCATTAAACAGGTCATCAATGTAACTTTTCCACTCTCTCTATCTCAACCCCTTCTTATATTGTTTTCGTGATGTTGTATTTCATCACCAACTAGTGCATTCAATGTGAGAAGGTTTTGTTTGTTTTCTTTCTTCCTAAATTCTTAGTGTGTGTTGTTGATTTTCCCTAGTAGACTCTAGGTTGGATCTGGTTTTTATAGGGTCAGTTATCGGAATGACCAATGAAGAAACCCCTGCTCTGGGGGAGCCTTTTGTTTTTCCTTATTATGGAAATGTTGGTCCTCCTCACATCGCTACTTTAAGCCTTCCAAGTCTCACAATTGGATTATCGGTATGGTTGTTTTCCACTTAGGTAATCCGAAATGAAACTAGTGCTTCAGTTGTAAGCACTTTCCCCAAAGAATATCAACCTCGGGTTGATCCTTCACCTTCTTCACCAGTAAGACCTTCTTCGCCTTCTTCACCTGCAAGGTCTTCTTCCATTTCATCTTCTTGGCCAAGTGAAATATTTGAAGCTAGTAACTCAGTGAATAAGAAGAAGAAGAAAAGGAAGATTAACAAGAAGAAAAATAAGCAAGGGTCCAAACTTCCAACCATTGTCGGACATGTTGGAAAAAAACTAGTTATTGATCATCATGTTGGGAGTGTTGATGATGCCAAGATTACCCAAACAACCCGTAATCCCAAGTACCCTTGTAGGCTTTGTAAGGTTAGCCATCTTCTTAAATATTTCCCTAGTCTATCCAAGGTTATAGAAGCATGTTCTACACACTCTCACCAACCCATGTCATCAGCCTCTAAACAACATATTGATGGCATCCCGTCAACTAGTCAGGATACCGTTGGGAAGAAGAAAAGTAGAGTCAATTTTTCGTGTATGTTATGTGGAGGGAGTCATCAAACTCACCTTTTACCTCATATGGACGAAGCCTAGAAATTATTGGAAGACATGATTGTTTGCCAACCTCAACTTCCAGCTGCTTATCACAAGCTTACTCTTGACCCACTTGTAGTTGATGAAATGATCAATCTGGTCCCTTCATCATTCAGTCCGGTAGATCATGTAGTCAATATGGTCATGACCTTATTTGCACCAATTGACTAATTGGTCGATCTGATCCCATCCTCGGTCGATCCCACTCTCCTGTTATAGAGTGAAACCCAAGGGGTCAATTTATTTCCATCCATCGACCCTATTATCCCCTTGGAGAATGAAACTCAAGTGATCGATCTGATATTGTCATTGGTTAATCCTACTCTCTTGCTAGAGACTAAAAACAATACTACTCACATTTTTATCATTGATAAAGAATCTATCGTGCTAGGGGGAATTCCTACTTATCCCATGGAACCTCCTCCAAGTAATGAGGCCATCCTTTTTTATTGGGGTGCACTAAATAGACCTTGTCTTCCCTCTCACGTTCCTTTCAATATTACCATACAATTTTGTGGTCGGGACATTCCTCAAATGATAATGGATGAAGTTGCATTGGTTAGTATTGTGTCCTCTACTTCTTGGAAAGATTTGGGTTATCCTCCGCTTGTGTCGGTTGCCCAGAGTCTGTTAGCTTTTAACATAAGAACCAGTCAACCTTTAGGAGTCCTTCCTCAGTTTTCCATAACTTTGGGAGGGAAAACTGTCTTTATTGACGTCATGGTATTCCAATACCCCTTGGATTTCGATTTACTCCTTGGGCGAGATTATGTCTATGCCATGAAAGCTATTGTGTCCACTCTTTTTTGTGTGATATATTTCCCGCATGATTGAAGAGTGGTGACTATTGATCAACTTTCATTCTTTGGTCTTGTCTAGACCATCAAATCAATGAATTACCTAAATGGTTCATATATGCAATCGATGTCACCCATGCCACAAGTCAATTATGTAGCCTTGTCCCCCATGTCTTCACCTACCGATGAAGATGATCCTCTCGTTGTAAGATCAATCTCTTATGACTTAGATCTGGTAGTTGATATGGTGATCTCTTTGATAGGGATTTTCGAGCCTAACCTCCTTACCCTTATCACGACCCTCGATGTGTGTTCCTTTTAGAGTGTGTTTCTTCTATCCAATGAAGATCTCTTGGAAGCCATGACCGAGTTGTGTCCCTTGAAATGGAGTCCTTCTGGAGCATTATCCTCTTGGAAGCCATGATCAAGAAGAGAGCTTTGGGCATGGTTTTCTGATTTCAAGATCATTAAAAGATGAAACCAACTACGAGGATAGTTTTTGTGTATCTATGGAAACCTTGTTAACAAATGAAACAAATGTTACGAGAATAGTTCATGTTTCTATGTCAAGCTCATTAAAAAATGAAATAAATTTGCCCCCCTCTCTGTTTGGGTCAAGTCCTTCGTCTAGTATTTGAAGCTTCATTTCATCTACCTGTATTGTTGGATGAGATGAAGCTTGGGGGGAAATTCTTCTAGCCTCTGCACTTCATTCTGAAGTTGAGCCGCTAGCTTCTTAAGCTAGGGGATAAGTACCAACCATGCAAATTCGTGAATCATTCTTTGGGAAGTCGCAAGCATAGCTTTTACTTTGGTTCAAGATTGTGTAAAAATGAAACCACCTACCTCAAGCACAGTTTCCTCTAGTTCGAGCTTGTGTAAAAATGAAACCAGGTCCAAGCATAGTTTTGGCTAGTTTTAAGATTGTGAAAAATTAAATCTATCCCAAGCATAGTTTTGTTTTGTTTTAAAGATGGTGTAAAAATGAAAACAATCCCGAGATTAGTCTATGTTCTTTCTTGTGCTTGTAAATCAATGAGAATGTAACCAAGTATACTTTTATCACTTTTTTGGACTCGTAAAGGTTATATGAAAAAGTAACCCCATGGAGTTTCCTTTAAGCTCTTTTCAGACTCTCTAAACATGAAATGATTGCTAAGTGATATTGTTGTTTCCACGCTCGTTAAAGTATTATAAAAAATGTCAATTGAGTAGTAATTTATCTCTTTTTCAGTCTCATTAGACTAATTTATGAAAAAAGGACTTTGGAGTTTTATTTAAGTGTTTTTCAGACTCTCTAAACATGAAGAACCCCTGAGTTTTCTTTCTTTGGACTCGTAAAAAAACATTGAAAGTCCCATATGGGACCAAACCATTCCTTAGGTTTATTTAAACATACTCTGAGGGACTCATCCAAAGAATGAGCTTACAGTTCAAGCATATGTTATCCTCCTCAAGCTTGTGTAAAAATAAAGAGGTACTCACTAGAAATGGTGGGGGAAAAAATTGGAAAGAAATGTGTCTAAACCTATATTCTATGGGAGAGTCACTTTTGAACATGATACCCTTTCACTCACTTTTGGAAAATATGCTTGCTTCTTGATCGTACTCCTTTATAAGATTACAAATTGTCCTGTGATCCCTGTTGTTGAGTTAGTGTTTCCAAGACATTTGTCATGTCGCCAATATGTTCAAAGAGAAGTTCAACCCGGAAAGCCTTCTATTGCATCGACCATTTCTGTAGTCCTTAAGCCTTCTATTGTGTCGGCCATCTCTATAGTCCTTAATCCTTCTATTGCATTGACCATCCCTGATTCAATTCTGAATCACTTGTTACTTTGATCTACTTCAAATCGCATTATCCATTTCGTGTCATTGATGGGGGATACATTAAGTCCCTCATGTGATGAGTCTTTTCCTATCAACTTCAACTCATTATCCAATAATTATACTTTGAAATTGATTGGTACCTTGGAACTTGCATGCCTCAATGGCAGGTTTCCTTGCTTTCGACAGTGGGTTTTCATTATTGACCCCTGATTGGGAGATTCCACCGAGTGTTCGACTTCAACACATTAATTCGCACCTGTTGGATTGTACTGGTGTACCTTAGGATTCATTGAAATTAATGGTTATTTCCCTTGCACTTGTTAACAATATACACTAATGAGTGGTAATCAAGTGGTTTCTACCATGTTTGACTTCAGTACATGTATTTGCATGGTTAGATTTGTACTATAGATTGGTGGAGATGAAAACCTTGGATATTTTATGACAGATTCAAGTTGTGTTGGAGTATATTTAGATTGTATTGTTGCATAGATACACAGTGTATGTCTCGTGGCTATGTTCAAATTTGATTCTTTAACACATAGATCCACAATGTATTGTTGGTGGCTATGATCAGAAGTGAGTCATATTGGCATGGATCCACAGTGTATGTTTGGTGGCCATGACCTATCTTACTTGACATGGATCTTCGCATGTCGACATTTATGCTTTGAATCATTTGTATTCTGAGTATGGGAATTCCTACCTCAGTGGTGATATATTATTGCACTGTATTTCCTTGTTTGTTGGCAGGTTTCCGACCGATGTGTTCCTTGTTCCCTACACACACTCGACAAAGTATTTCAGCTATCACTTTGTTATAACTTCATACTTTGGGGAACTCTGAGTTACACATTATTTTCGTCATCCCTGTGACCGTTAATGATGTAAACCTATATGTTTTCTTCAAAGGTATCAGTGGCTTGAATTCCTAAGGAAAGAAGGGAGAAGAACTTTGCCTGAGAGATGAAATCATATTTTCCTTTGTAAATACCTCATAAAGTGGGATCGTCATACCTTTCTCAGTGTTAAAGGTGAGATGATCTAGGATCATCGTAGTTTTTATCACAATAGACTGCGATGATGTTTTAGTTTTCTTTATTTTAAGGGTACGATGATTTCCATATGTAGGAAAAAGAGGAATTTCTTGAAAGTTCTAGAAGAGAATATTTGAGGGTGAGGTGTCCTCCAATTGGTTTGGATATAAGTTGCATCCCTAATATGATGGGATCATAATAACCTCCTCACCCTATCCTTTTCATCTTATAAAAGGAGGGGAGTTCTCATGGGGAAAGGTAGCTTGGTAGCTTGGGAGATTGGAAATTTGGCTTGAGATTGTTAGCTTGGTTAGAGTGGCTTTGAGTTTTTCTTTGTCAAGATAGATTGTAAGTGACTTTCAGATCTATAGTCTTATAATTCTTCGAGAAAAAGCCTATGGGAAAAGAGGGACAGTTGGAAGGGACCTTATGAAATCAAGGCTTTGGTTGTAATCTCTCTTTCTATTATTTAATATAGATGCACTTTTCTTTCCTATATGAATCTTATTTGTCCATATTGTATGATTCCTTGATCACATACATAGTTTCATATCAAGTAGGCTCTCTTGTTCTTGTCTTCATTGGCTTGTGTTCCTTTACAAATATTTCTCCATAAGCCTTATGATGGAGCTTGGATTTCATTGACGAAGTCGGATCTTCGATATTTAAAAGGTATGTTCTAGATCCATTTCCCATTTGATAATTGAAATCTATGGAAAGATTAGTGTATTGTCTTGTTTTGTTCTAGTTTCATAGTGAAGCTAGGGTGATTGATTTGTCTTCACACTTAACAATTATCCTGATAACACCCATCACACCAAAAGAACGGTAAAGGTGGCCCTAACTTCCAAAGAAAATGACAGAAAAAGGATGGTGTTAGTTGTGGAGCCTGATTATCTTCCTAGTTCATATGTTTGTTTCAACCATGCTTGGACCCCATTCCATAATGGGGGGGTGTGGGGGGGATTTCCTCCCCACAAGTGTCTCCATGGAGGTCCAAGGGGGGCCGATGAAAATTTTGGTAGCCCCCCTTGGCGAGGGATTTGGGGGCAACACCCCGGAAGCAAAATATTGGGAAAATTTTCCTTGTAAAATATTGTAATTTTGTAGTCAATCTGGACCATTCATTATAAGGTCGCAGATCTAATAGTAGAAGTTATGTTAGGGTTTTTTTCCCTAGAAGGAAACCCTTTTTTATGAGAGAATTGTATTGCAGCTATGTATTATTTCAAATATTGTATTTTGAGAGAGGATACTATGAGATAAAGAAGAGGAAGTTACAATGGGTTTATTGTAGGTTGTATCCCTTCATTTTGTTGGATAATAAAAATGAAGGGCCTGGTAATTTCTCTGGTGGATGTAGCCCACATTGGGTGAACCAAGTATATTTGTGTCTCTATTGTATTGTGTATCTTTTATGTTTTATTTCGACATTTGTTTTATTTTATTGCTCTGTGATCCTATTTTTTTAACAGATGGCCAACCCCAGGACAAGTAGTCCAAGCCACCAGTAAAAAAGGGTAACAAGAAGTCGAAGAAGGACATTGGAAAGTGGTGTGAGTTCCAAAAAATCCATTGGCACAAGATTGACTAATGTCAATCCAAACAATCATTATTGGATAAGATGAAAGCCTCAGAGTCAGATGTCAACTTTGACTCTGACTCAAAACCAAATAAGGGAAAATGAGTCATTGACGTAGAACCCAATGTGATCATCGTTACCTAAAATTTCTAGCTAGCGTAACTAGAGATCCTGGAGAAGGGGAGCGCCTCTTCCAGTCATAGGTGTGGGTGAAGGGTACCCCTCTTCATTTCATTATTGACAGTGATATCCAGAAGACCTGAATCTCAGCAAAGGTCATGTCGACAAGTCCAAATTCGCTCGACAATAGTAAGGGGTTCTCCCTGCTAAGAAGTCCCAATTAGACCTCTCACCATTAGGAATAGGGAACCCATATAGATTCTGGCCTGAAAACCATTGTTGGTTTGGTTCTACTGGTTGCATCCTAGTCCACCAATGAGGGTGAATGATGGGTGATTGTCAGGCTGCTAAATTGAAGCTTTTCAGTGTCCTGAATCACTAAATTGTCAAACCAGGGTTGGTAAACTTCGAGCTGATACACAGTATGTGCAGGCAAGCATCTAGTCTTTATTGGAATGCTATCCTAAGAATTAAACAGACACCTATTCTAAGAACTTGAATTCTAATGACTAACTCGAAACTAAGCATTTCCTACTAAATCATAAACAGAAGCAAAACAATCTAGTATTCAAAGGCTGATACTGTTATCTCTATTCAAAGCGTAATTCTACAAATTCATTCTACCTCTATGTTTGACCATTTATCATCATCATTTTCGTTTAAGTCATAACACACAGGGTATGGTCGAAACTGCATTCATTATGAGCATTCAAAACAAATCTAACGCTATCTATAGGAAAACAAATCTAATGCTATCTACAGGAAAGCAAATCTAATGCTATCTACAGGAAAGAAAATCTAATGCTATCTACAGTAAAACAAATCTAATGCTATCTACAGTAAAACAAATCTAATGCTATCTACAGTAAAACAAATCTAATGCTATCTACAGTAAAACAGAGTATTAAGCTGCTAACTGGTACCAGGAGCTCCTTCTATTCTAACTATAACCTATCTATCCTGAACACGCAAAGCAACTACTGTCTAACAAAGCAAACTGCATACTACCCTGAGTTAAGTTCGAAAAGAAAGCAAAAAGCCAAGCAATCCTATGCATATGCTAACTCTACAGGCATCAGTACTGCGTTTAACATTCACCAACATGAAAAGATACAGTCTGGAAATTGAGTCTGTTGAGGAATGAATAAGCACGATTCTGAAATATTTAAACTGTAGTGTACGCAAGCATTCACACACTATGATAAACTGAAACTATGATAAACCAAAAGCAAATCTGCAAACGCTAAGTTACTTCAGATGCAAGCTATGCGATATGGAAGCAAACTAAACTACAACAACACACACTAAACTAAGCTATTGCTAATGAAACAACGGCTTGCACCAGCTTGGCGGGCCCAACCAAATGGCGCAGGCACTATGGGAAACGACCAGAGCCGACTAAATCACACGATGCAGATACAATGTAATTCTACGCTCCATCAACTCATTAAAAACAGTATTCAGATCATGTTACAGTCAACATATACGCAACAGCAATCTGTATTAAAACATAGGTTCAGCATAATCCGATAACAGTAGCAAAATAGCAACAGTAATGGTAGTCGTAGTCGTAACCCGTTCTCAGCAATGAACACGGGTTATATAACAGTCTCATTGTCTTTGTAACAGTCTAGACAAAAGAAAACGTAAAGCAACAGATCCCTAATCCGAGAATAATCGTGGAATCAACTAAAAACGTATATCACAACTTCATGACACGTAGTGTCATGAAGTGTGTAGGATGAAGAACAATCGATCCAGGTTGATCATTATACTCTCGAGCACTCTGTGGCAACGGCTCCAGTTGGCTTGTGAATCTGCTATCTCTCCTTCGAACCATAATGCACGCCATGATGTATCGATTTCGAACTGCTCCACTGGTACCTTCACGGTGCGAGTTGGTACCTGGTACCGGCGTCCTGTTTCAAGAATAGCAATGGTACCTAACCCAAGTGTTATTAGTCCAATTATCAATTTAAAGTATTAAAATGCATAATAATAGCTTGAATTTCAAAGATACCTTAGGTGACCCCTTGGAATGGTAAAGGGATGTTGATTATATCAAAAGGAGGTAAAAAAGGGTGGTACTGGCATATAGTTGGAGGTCAATGGTATATAGTATAGGCAAGGAACATGGTCAAAACCGGGGACCAACATACCCCCACACTGGAGTTCTTGCCTGTCCTCAGGCAACAAAAAAAAGAGATCAAAAACTTGGTAGCCATCACAGGGTTGCAGCAGCTGCAACCAGCATCTGGAGTCTTTCTTGCTTCTTCAGATTTCTCAGTTCTTTCTTAAGAACCCTGTTAATGATGACATGCTTCTTAGCAATCCTTTGAAGCTGCCTGCTCCTTTTGAAAATAACTTGCTTCCTCTGCTTTAGCCTTCTGATTCTTGACAAAAGGTGGGTCACCCTGAGCTTCAGGAGTTCATTTTTTGTTTTAACATGTCTGTCCAGTACACGGTACTCATGTAATTTCTCCTTTAGTCTACTGTTCCTGCTTTCTAACTTCATCACCAGTGGCTTCAAGGTTTGGCTGGACGAGAGTTGGCAGTGAGTTTCAATTGTCTGGTCTTGGCCTGGCTGTGGTGAGGGGCTAGATGCATGTGTGAGCTCCTCAGGACTTTGAACAGGGGTATGGAATTGATCGGAGTGATGGTCTGAATTACATCCGGGAGTAAACTGATCTGGAGTGTGCTCGTAGGTATCAGTTGGATCGAAGTTACGATCGGGGCTGAGTTCCTGGTTATCAATTGAGTCTGGATGAACGGGGCTGAGTGTAGAAGTATCAACTGGATGGGGTTCATTGGAGTTAGTGGAATTAGGTCCAGGAGTGGGTTCTTTGGGTATCTGAACGGGAGTACTGGCTGGTACTTGAACGGATTCCTCTTGTGCAACTTTCTTAGGTGTGGAGGCCCGTCGACTGGTCCTACGATTTTTTCGAATGAGCTGAGACAACGTCCATGTCATTTCGGATGGCTCCGGGGCCTCCTCGTGGCCATCTGTGCTTTCCATTCTTTCCTGCATGGGGTATCTGGGGATTGAATCATCCATCCCTGTCGATACACTTTTGCATTTTCTCTTTGGGTTCCTCCTGGGCTGATCAATTGGCTCCACTAGCTCCTCTACATTGATTATATTATCGGCGACTGGGGAAGAACTCGGGGCTGCAAGGTCCACTTCGGTAGGTGCGGTGGTCTGCCCCTTCTCGGCATTGGTCTCTTCCTCGCCATGAAATTGAGGTTCGGGCTCAGGGTTTTCAACAGTTAGGGTCTTGACTTTCCTTGTCTTGGGGGTCGGCTTTTTAGGTGGGGAAATAGGCTTCACCTTTTTAGCTTTCGGTTGAGCCCGAGTGAGGGTTTTTGTAACAAAGAGATCCCAAGACTCTTGCTTTTTTGACAATGCACATGTAATCAAAATCTTGACTAAGCCGAAGTGAAATAGGCTCCCCCTAAATTCACTGACCCTTTGAACTTGCTCAGCCATCCCTTTCAAACTTTTTAACAGAAAAAATGGTACGTTCAACAAGGTACCTGTGAAGTGCAGTAGCAGTCAGGCGTGGCAGGGAAAGAGAATGGTGTAACGGCCCTCGCACGTTAAATACCGCTGAAGGATGATCAGCAACTGTGCCCACTGTGGCTCTAGCCAAGCTCGAGACGTCCCTTCGGTCCATTTCGTGTTCCGGTATTGGGGTTTTAACAATTGAACACAGAGCTCCTTATCCACGGGTTGCCCCTTCATCCACCTCTGGCCGGTGGTGGGTAACTCAATCGCTTCTGGGATAAATTCTTCTGTAACCCTGAACTCCAATCCACCCACCTTGGATGTCTCTCCATCAAAATGCAGCGCGAATTGCAGGGTAATAGCATCATCGTATCCATTGAACTTTTTTAGGAATGGTTCCCATCCGGCTTGTTTGAAAATTTCTTTCGTGGCCTTATATTCGGGAAGGGTTTCCAGGTCAGCATAGGTCTCTGGTTCATGGCGGTTGGCGACCATAGCTCCTTTTGGCATAACAGGGAGAGTCGAGCGTTAGCAATGGAGGTTGGTTGAGGGCGACAAGAGCGAGGAAAGGGGAGAATGCAATATGGAGTTTGGTGAAATGAACGGTCGGGTGATATGAAAAGATTTGAATCATTATGAAATCAGATAAGGTGTTGGGTTATGATGGAGATCGTACGGGGTGTAGAACGATGATAACCGAGTCAAATCGAACAAGTCCTGGTTATGGCGGATGTTCATGACATGAAATGCCATGAGATTCAGTAATCAGATACCAATGATGGAATGTTAAGGGGTAGTTAAGGCACTCGTAATTCAAACATTAGTATGCAACTTTAATACAATCAACCGATATGAACTTATACGCACCTAAGTTACATTACCTTTACCCACTGTTATGCAAAGTTCATTGTGAAATTATCGTTTGAGGCTAGTCTGGATCTGAAGGCATGCAAACATTATGG
>JZKD02S0723177.1:1397162-1408684 GCA_000966675.3 Picea glauca
CTGACATCTTCATATTAAATAATCTCTTCATTAGAAATACCTTATTCGACGCCGAGGGTTTTTCATACAATTTGGCCAATGCATCCATCAAACCCTTTGTTGTCTTTTCTTTTGATATATTGAAAGCCACCAACACTGCCAGGCTCAGTTGTATCATTCCTAGAGCCTTTCTGTCAAGAATCTCCCATTCTTCGTTCTTCATGGCCACCGGCTTCTTTGCTGCACCACTCAATGGTAGGAATAGATCCTTCTGATATAAATAGTCTTCCATCTGCATCTTCCATAACTGGTAGTTTTGGCCATTAAATTTCTCAACCCTAAACTTTCCATCTTCCGACATTGCTCCCACTCAAACCAGGAACCCTCTTTTCCTGCAAGTTACCTTACGCTCTGATACCAGTTGTTAGAAAACAGGACCGCGGAGCAATAAAATAAAACAAATGTAGAAAAAAAACACAGAAGACACACAATACAAGAGAGGCACAGATTTACGTGGTTCACCCAGTGTGGACTACATCCACCAGAGAAATTGCCAGGTCCTTCCTTTATTATTATCCAGCAAATGAAGGGATACAACCTACATCAAAACCCACTATAACTTCCTATTCTTTCTCTCACAGTCTCCTCTCTCAGAATATAATATTCACCATCATACATAGCCGCAATACATTTCCCTCATAAAACAGGGTTGCCTTCTAGGGCAAAAAACCCTAACATAATCTCTACCGTTAGATCTGCGACCTTATAATGAGCGGTCTAGATTTACAATGAAATTACAATATACTTTTACAAGGAATTTTTTTCTTTGGGGGCTTCGCCCCCGAACCCCCGCTGGGGGCCCGCTTGCCCCCAGACCCCCCGGACCTCGCAGAGGGGGTACCCCCCCTCTGCACTCCCCCACATGGAAGAGTGTACATACTTCTGGGGTGTAAATACTTCATGGGGTATAAACATGGCTAAAAGCAAGGACCTCTGAATCAGGAAGATAATCAGGCTCCACAACCAACACAAACCCCTCCTTTTTCCACAAGCAAGCTCAATCTCGGAGGAAAAAAAGCACAGTCACCTCCATTACCTCTATCACAGGGTATCAAATCAACTCCTACGAGCAGGTTAAAGCAGAGGCTTATCGCCACTTCAATAACCTATACCAGCAACCAATTGAGGAAGAAAAAAATATGGAAACTATTCACATGCTTGCAAATATCCCTGATTTAGTTTCAGAAGTAGAAAATATCCAACTAACTCAGGATGTCTCAGAGGAAGAAATAGTCAAAGCAATCTAGGTTTGGATCCAGATAAAGCTCCTGGACCTGACGGATTTCCAATCAAATTCTATCGATTCTATTGTGACATCATCAAACGAGACTTGAAGAAAATTCTAAACTACACTCTGCACAAACAGAAGGTCGGAGGGGCAACCAAATCTACCTTCCTAGACCTCATTTTCAAATAATCCAATCCCTCCAATTTCTCTCGCTTCCACTCTATCTCTCTCTACAACTCCTCCTACAAAATCCTCACCAAAATTATCATGAACCAACTCATCCCCTTCCTTACAAAGTTAATCTCAAAAAATCAGAGCGGCTTTCTTAAAGACAAGTAGATAACAGACAACATTGCTCTGGTCCAAGAAGCCATCCATTCTAGCAAGAAAACTAAAACTCCAGGTATGGTCGTCAATATCGACATGGAAAATGCTTTTGATCGGGTCAAACATAATTTTCTCTTTTCAATCGTCAAAGCATACAGATTCTCAAAAAACTTCATCAATTGGATCAAAGCTTGCATCAACACGCCCTAGGTTTCTCCTCTCCTAAATGGGAATCCTGCAAACTTTTTTAAGGCAAGAAGAGGCCTTCATCAAGGCTGCCCTCTCTCTCCTTTTCTCTATATTTTGCTTGCAGACTCTCTCAGTCAAAAGTTGGAAGAGGAGTGAAGAAAAGGAAATCCCCTTGGTCTACTCATAACGAGAGGAATAAATTAGATAAATCACTCTCAATTTGAAGATGACACTCTCTTACTGGGATTAGCCACAATCTGCACATACAAATGATTCCAAAAGATTCTCATTTGCTTCCTCATAGCTTCAAGTGGCAACTTGAACATATCTAAATGCATAATTTATGGATGGCAGGTCCCAGGGCATATAAAAGAATAAATCACCAAAATATTTGGCTTCCCCATCATCACTACATGGAATTATTTTAAATATCTAGGAATGCCCATTTTCCTCAGCTCTTATGGCTCTTTAGCTTGGCTAGATATTGTTGAGAAAATATCAACAAGAATTCAGAATTGGGGAGGTCGCTGGCTCAACCCTGCTGGGAAAACTATCTTAATAAAATTAGTTGTTTCTTCCCTCTCTGTATTTCAATTCTCAGGATTACTAGATCCCAAAGTTATTCTAGAGAAAATCTCCAGAGCTCTAATATGCTTTCTCTAGCAGGTGGCAAAACGAACATGAAAAAAATCCACCTTATAAACTGGAAACAAATGTGTTAGCCCTACAACAAAGGAGGTTTGGCCATCAATGACCCAACTCTAATGAATAGCTCATTGGGAGCTAAGATAGCTTGGTGTTTAATCACAGGCAAGTTAGACTGGTGGAAGCTAGCTATTCTAAACAAATACTTCCACTCCTCCAGACTACGATGCCTAGATGGATCCATCCCCATCCTCCCAGGCTCCTCGATATAGCATCTTCTCAAAAATTATGCTCTACTTATTCAGGCCAAGCTCTCATGAGCCCCTAGAAATTGAGATTTAATAAATATCTAGTCAGACCATATCCTCAATCGTGAACCTCTGAGCTCCCATGTGACTCTCCAACCACTCAAATATTGGTGTTGTGCTAGTGGATTCTCCAAGATTCGTGATTTTTTCCTCTAGAGAACCGAAGGGAACTGGGTCAATCGGAAGTCACCTAGTCCCCCAGATCTTCTCAACCCTATCCTCCCCATCTTCTTCAACAATATGGTCAGCGGTGCGCCCCTTAATCATTCCATTCTAGACTCTCAAAGTTTGGGTGAATTTTTTTTTTCTGTCAAGGACGGTTATACCCATCTGCATTTTGAAACATACGGCCCTCCCCCCTCCAAGATCTGGAAAGAGATATGGTCTAACCCCTCATTACCCAAAATCGAAACTTTATGTTGGCTCTTGGTCCATGGAAAAATCTTAATAGCTGAAAACCTCGTCAAACAGGGCATCCTGGGCCCCTCCCGTTGCCCCTTCTATCTTCTAGCCTCGGAAACCATCACCCACCTTTTTATGGATTGTAGTTTCACTACCCAACTGTGGAACCTCATCTGTATCCTCCTTCCCAACTCCCCTCCTTTCCCAAGCAATTGGAATAACCTCATTATCCTCTGGAAACAAAGATATGTTGTCAGCTTCAAAAACAAAAAAGCGTTCACTCTTCTCTCTAGACAGATCCCCAAATTTGTCTGTTGGGAACCCTGGTTAGCTCACAATCAAGCTATTTTTCATGAGAAGCTCCCCCCTATGCATAGAATTTTTTCTAATATCTATGGTTTAATATCAAAAGTTTTCATAATCAAAGCAATGGTTTCGATCTTCCAGGCATCTTGGAACCAAGTGAAGAAGATTGGGTCATCTACATTTGGGGACCATTAAGGGCCACCCCCACCTCTCTTAGGCAGACCCCAAAATAGCAAGATTGGAAATTATGCCTTGATAACAACAAATTCTCCCATTAGCAAAGACAACACCATACCTTCCTTCTTTTCTTCGACGGAGTAGGAACAGGTAATCCAGGGGTGGCAGGTACGGGGGGAGTCATCTTCGATTCTAAGGGACAAAAAATAGTGGGTTACTCTTGGGGTGTGGGGAAGGTAACTAACAATAGAGAAGATATCCTCATAGTTTACATGGGACTGAAGCTAGCTCAGGAGAGAAACATTCAAACTCTAATTGTTTTGGGGGACTCTGAAATAGTCATAAAGGAGCTTCAAGGTCGGTCAAGTTCGCCAAAAGGCCCTCTCAAAGGTATATGATCAGTAATAAACTCGCTAAAGAATAAATTCATCATCCTGAGCTTCTTCCACATCTTGCAAGATCAAAACTCAGAGGCAGACAATTTGACAAAAGAAACAAAAAGTCTCGAATAGAGTCACCTTCTTAACAATCAAATCTCCTCTTATGTTTGGTTTCCTTAATATCGCTCTCCCCTTCGTCCCTCCTTCTAATCCAAGGAAAAATTATACCCATCCCATTCCCCCTATCCCAACCTCTCTATCCTTTTCTCGTCTCTCCTCCCTCCCCATCTTTCCCCTCCCCCTCCCCCTCCCCCCTCGCCTCGAATCTCGAGAAACACCCTCCCCCCTTTCACACGCTCTCTCTGTCCCTTGTTTTCTTTGGCATGCGGCCCCTTTCTGCCCACGTGCCTCCCCTCTCCCCCCTCACATCATCCCTCCCCCCTCACTCGAGAACCCTATTAATGAAGGATCCCCGTATGCATCTCTGGATGATCTGCCATCACTCCGTAGCGTCAGCTTCATCCTCTCATCCTGCTCAAAATCATTCTCACTCGTGGGTCTCTATGGATTCCTCTGTGCATAATGGTTTGTTGATCCTCTCCCATCTCCCATTGGATTCAGTCCAACCTATTTAGATCTCTCGCCCGACTCTGCATTCCCTTCGGCTTTGGCAAGCTCTCCCTACATCCTTCTTCTCGAATCTTTCTCCCAGTCAGCCCCATCTCCCCTCTGCACAGTGCCTACCCACTCCTCACTCACCAAAACATTATGTGGTGAAGGTACAGAGTCCCGTTCACCTTCCCAGTCTATGCCACCAAAGAAATTCAATAGAAATTCCAAGTTCTGGGAATAGACTGTAGACGAATTGAAGAGCGCCCAGGCTCACGGCATCACAAACTCCAATAGGAAAACCAGGGGATCTACAAAAGCATGGCCAAGATTTAGTCTCATATGCAGCAACTGGAAATTAGACACAACCAAGAATTGGCAATTGTCCTCAAGGGGGTCAACAGAAATACAAAGCATATAGGAGCAGTCACTCAATGCTTGGGAAATCCCCAATAGCCAGCCCACTCTGCGGGCATGGATGAATCTCGATTACCCTCAACTTTCCACTATGTTTCTAGCAACGATCAGCATGTCCTGATAGCTCCTAAATTCTCAGACTGTGTATGGGAAGAGGAGAACCAAGCTCAACACTACATGGAGGTGCACCAAACAGAGAAGAATCCAACAACTCAACAAGAAGAACCAGGGGAGCCCTACATCTAGCTTTAGGTTTTTTATGAATTGTAAATTTGTGTTGTTGTTAAATAGGTTTATTGCCATTTTCACATGGCAAATCTGTAACTTATACAGAACAATGGATGTTTCTCTCTCCGGCATAGATAGACACTTTTGCTTCTATGGAAGCAACAGAGGTGCACGCATCTTGTCACCTATATCTTTTTGAATTTTGATAGTTTTTTGATATAATATTAATACACCCATTTTTGTTAGAAAAAAAAAATTAATTTAATGAAATGTTTCCATGAGATATATGAGTATAATATTATTGAATGCATTGTTAGCAAGGCCTTCCAAAAATAGCATTATGATCAATTCGTTGAAGTTCGTGATAGTGTTTATTTTTTGTAAGAGTTCTATTTTATGCAATCAATCCTTTCCTCAATTTTTGCACTCTAAAATAGGTTTTCACCTCGAGAGATTTGATTCCTCTTTGGGATTCATAGATTGGGGGTTAAGACAGATCTACGTTGGTTTTAATTTATATATGAATTTATTTTTCCATGGCAATGTTGTTGTGACATATAGAGCAATACAAATCACAAAAATAAAATGAGCTTTTGTGAGCATATTTAGTAGATGCCAAAGATGAAATGACAATAACTTTGAATTTCCTTGTTAATCTAATCGAACAACATCAAGCAAAACTTCTTCCAGGAAAAGGAATTTGTATTACAAATTTCACCCAAAACCAATTATGACCATGGGAAATTTGAATGTATTCGACTAGTGGATCAACACACTAGCATAGAAAACATAACATCTGTTTTTTAAGAATACAACTTCATACCAAACACATCAATCAAATTAATTTTAGCAACAAAAGAACAATATGCACTTGGAACAATAGGTGCAATTGTCACCACCGCAAAGAATTAGGAACACAATATACCTTGGAAATCAAAGATGGAAATTTAGAAAATGGTAAGGCAATATATAAGGTGGGAGTGCAAGTATGCGGGGTTGTTGTTTTTCGGGTTGCGAGAGTGTGGGTATGCAAGGGTGCCATTTTGCAGGTTGCGGGAGTGCGGGTATGTACAAGTGTCATTTTACAGGTTGCAGGAGAGCGAGGGTATGTGGGGGTATCATTTTGCGGGTTGCGGGAGTGCAGGGATGTGGGGATGCCTTGTCTTTATAATTTTAATTATGTATAAATATATTATAATATAATAATATATGATAAATATAGTATTAATATATGATATAAGTAATAAGAAATTGATATATGTGATACAATAAATATACAATTATGATATAATTTATAATATATATTTAATATAAAGAAACGTATTAATTTCATATATATATATATATATATATATATATATATATATTGATGATGATGATGATGGTTAACGTCCCACTCAGACTAAAATTGGTCTATTGTACCTTAAGAAAAGTAAGAGATTACTTGGATTTCTTTAAAATGTTATTTCGATGCTTGAAAAGAATTAAGAGAAGCATTCCAAGATCTCTATAGTTTTGAATCTGACTTAAGAAGGTTAGGAAGGTCGGTATTTTGACAAATATTTTGAAATTGAGATCTATGCAGGGCATTTTAAGAGAAAGTGTTTTTCATATTCAACCCTCTTGGTGTCGCAAAAGTGAGAAATTATTTATTTCCATGGTGTTTTGGGGATTTCCCAAGGCCCAGTTTCACTATGCATCTCATGAGAATTAGTTCTTATTTTAGCAATATTGATTCTCTTTTTTATGCTAGTCAAAATAGAAAGATACTTTTAATCTTCAAGGTTAGGGTTAACCACCTCCTTATAATATCTTAATTTTCTTTTATCCTCTAATTCTTTATCACACCATAGGTTCTTCTTAAAATTAGCTTATACAATATTTTTAATATCATCAATATTCTATAAAATAACTTCTTCTTTTATTCCCCAATGATTTAGCCAAGACTTGACATCATTATGCCATCCCCACTTGAGTTGTTGGAGATTTTGGCTAGAGTTTGAAGCAATTTTGGGGAGTCTATTGTCATCCATGTTGTTTATCTTGTTCTTGTACATTAAGTACCTAATCATAGTTGTGATATCAATGGGGAAAATGCTCGCTTCGATGAGGAGGATAGGATAGGGTGTATTGCCCTTAATTTTGATATTATAAGTTATAAAATTCTTTTGTATCTTCTCTATATTTCTCCAGGATTATTGAGAGATACTGCATCCCCAAACTTCGCATCCATATAATATAGTAGGAGTGACAAGAGTCTCAAAGAGGAGTTTTTTCTTATCCCATAGCCAAAGGTCTCCTATTTTACAATTATTTGCAGGCCTATAATAATTTTTCCACCCTCCATTTATCCTTTTCTCAATGCTATAGCTCCAATTGAGCTTATGATGAATATCAATTCCAAGATACTTGTACAAATGAACTTCCTCCAAGATATTGTTGGCATATACAAAATTATCATAGGTGATCATGTTGGATTTAATGATCATAACCTTTGTTTTGTCAGTGTTCACAATCGTACTTGTATTAGAGGAGAAGTCCTTGAGGGTTCTAAGTTGCTTACTAAGGTCTTAGAGATTCCTTGTCATAAGAACAATATCATTGGCATAGAGAAGAAGGATGATTACTATACTACCAAGAGTTGATCCAACAAAACCTACGACTTTCAAACAATCTTCTAACTTCTCAATGTAAATGCCAAAAAGGATAGGGGACATCCTTGCTTGCCTCCTATATTGCAGTTAATTTCTTTTGATCAACCGTTAGTGCTTCTAAACTCGACAATAACGTTCTCATACAACTTTACTACAACAACTCTCATCCTCGAGAGAACTTTTAACTCTTCTAACCTATTCCAAAGGTTGGTCCTAGGCAATGTCAAAAGCTTTCCTAAAATCAACGAAAGAACAAAGGAGATTAAATATACCTTAGAAGATGAATATATATATATATATATATATATATATATATATGAAATTGAATTACTAAACTATAACTAAATTTAGAGATGCATTAAAATAATATTAATATAACTCAATTTCATGGAGGTTAATTTAGAAGATAATTAATTAAATAATTATGTTAATTAGTTGAATAAATGATATTAAATTAACCTAATAAATCACTAAATCAGTAATATTAAGTTAATTTTAATGAATTTTTTGGATGAGAAATATGAGTGTAATATTATTGAATGCATTGTTTGCAAAATCTTCCCAAAATAACATTGATCAAGTAGTGGAAATTAGTGATAGCGTTTCCTCTTTGTAGGTATTCTATTTTATGTAACCAAGAGTATTTCACATTATGATAATTTTTCCAAATTTTACACTCTAAAATAAATTTGATTCCTCTCCGTTCTTGATATATAGTAGATTACACTGATTTTTATTTATATTTATTTTATATTACTTTAATATTAAATTTAATTATATTAATTTAATTTTTTTACGACATCAAACACTTAAATCATACACAAGACAGCCAAATCCACCTTGAGGAAGTGGAAGTGGAAAGTGAAAACCTTAAGCCTCATCTTGCTAAACCCTACTTACCCCACTCTTGCAACCTGCAAAACTACACCCCCCATCCCCACACTCCCGCATCCTGTAAAACGGCACCCCCTTCTCCACAAACCTGCATACTCGCACCCTGCAACCTACAAAACACATCCCACAACCCACAAAATGACACCCCGCACACATGCCCGCACTTCCTCAACCTGCAACACTGAACCTAAAAAGTGGAACCATCAATCCGGAATCCAGAACATTCATTCGATTTATATTATTCCTAGCAACTATACACCACTTGGAAGCGGATCCATTGGCTGTCAATCCTTTTTTTTCTAATTCATGAGTAAGCAACTGCATGCCAATAGTTACTAAATAGAAGTTAAAATAAAATAGAAATTTCATTTTGAACACTTTTAAACTCGTTGAAGGTATTGATACATTTTCTGTAGTAGATGAAAGCAACATTCATTAGAGTTATACGATTCCTAACAACTATTCACATATCCATCACGTGGAAGCGCAACCATTGGCTATCAATACTAGTTTGCTAATTCCTGAGTAAGGGTAAAGTATTTTTTTGGGACAAAATTAAAAATTGGTTTGCAAATGAAAGAAATCCTTATCAGAATTTTAACAAGTCTAACTAGTTAAAAGCATAATCAAACCTTAAAAACGGTACACTCACTAACTAAACCAAGACCTCACTTTATCCAATATGATTTTAACCATAATATTATAAATATTACTGTATTAGAGTTTAGTTTTACTAAATTGCTTATTATATTGTTTAGAAATTGTCAGAAGAATCACAGTGTTTTTGATAGCTTGTCGACTTTTCGAATCCACAACAGGATCCATCTTCAGGACAAAAAAGCCTGAGAAAAAATAATAATTTAATTTAAAATTATAGTATATAGTATAGATGTTAAATTGAAATATGTAAATTTTTTGTGATATATATATATATATATATATATATATAGGCAATTAAATTGTTATTTCTAAGAGATTTTTTATCTTTAAATAAAAAAATTTCATACACTAATTTGGTCTTTAGTTTAACCATAATCTTATTAATAATTATTATTATTATTATTATTATTATTATATATTAAGAAACTTTCTTATAGAATAATTAAAAATCCTACAATTAATCAAAATTATGTTGGGGGTTTTCAGATAAAATTTGACAAGAAACCTTCGATTCATGTGCAATACGTGCCATATTATATCTCAACCAACACCGATACTTCGTACTCAAATATAAAGCATGTAGATGCCATGTGGATTCTTTTTAGGTTTGCATTATCAAAAGGTATAACAGATCTTTAAATATATGGTGATTTTAAACTATGTAGATGCCCTGTGGATTCTTTTTAGGTTTGCATTATCAAAAGGTATAACAGAGCTTTAAATATTTGGTGATTTTAAACTGCTTACGAATTGGTGTAATAACCAATGCACAATCTCAAATCTTGTTCTTGCTCCTTTACTTGAAAAACTTGGCTATATCACATTTTCAATATATTTCTTTTAAACATGTGTATAGAGAATTTAATATCAAGGCTGCTAGGTGATCAAAAGAATCTATAGTGTTGGAGGAAGGTTTTTTAGTCATACAAGAACACGTTGAGCACTATAGGAAGGTTTCTTAGTCATACAGGAACACTCTGAAATTCTATATTTCCAATACATTACTTTATACTTAATTTAATATCAAGGTGGATAGGTGATCAAAATAATCTATAGTGTTGGAGGAAGGTTCTTTAGTCATACAGGAACACTTTGAGCACTATAGGAAGGTTCCTTAGTCATACAGGAATACTCTGAAATTCTATATTTCCAATACATCACTTTATACTTTGAATTTTGTGTTTGTCGGTTAAGTTAATGATTAACTTGTAAAGACCAGATTCCTTTGGGTTTTATTTTAAATTAGTTTGAGTCGAACCATTGTAATGACCAGACATCAATTATTGAAAAATAAATGACCAAACATCAATTATTGAAAAATAAAAATAAGAGAGCAATATATATTTTGATTTCTTTTATGAAATAGTAAATATAATTTTTTTTGTTAGAAAAAATATATTATTTATATTAAATTAAATTAATAAAAATTAACCTTCACCTTGTGCTAGTTCCAAACTAAAACTCGAAAAAGTGCTCGATAAAATATTTAATTATAATTGAGACCAAACGTGGAACAAAACATCAATCCAGAATCCGAATTCTCTTTAAAACTTCATAAAAGGCTGCGACTGGATCGGGATGTCGGAAGGATTTTAAATTGAAACTTGAGTCGAGATGCGGATTAACCTTTTGTAGCCTGTAACCCGAACCTTGCAGACGGTACCCTTAACCCCAGTTTTTGGGTTCTTCGAAATCTGGATATTTTAAACGAAAAGATGGATGTTGGAGGGAGGAACTTCAGCACAATGGAACTTTGAATCGAATGCTCAATTATCGACAATATATGATAAATATAGTATTAAATATAATTATTAATATATGATATAAGTAATAAGAAATTAATATATATGATATAAGAATAAGGAGTTGTTTAAACATTCGAATTTTTGAAATTTTTCACTCTGAAACAAATTTTGGTGAAATCTCTATTGTATGTTGTATAAATTGTGTTTTTTGAATGCATAAATGTGTTCAGCCCTTTGAAAAACCCTTAGGACACTCTGATTTTATACAGATTCAATCATTCAAATAAGTCAAATCTTTAGACTATCATTATGAT
>JZKD02S0723177.1:1410640-1421070 GCA_000966675.3 Picea glauca
ATATCCCATTCTCGCTATCCCCCTTGATTTGGGCATTGAAGGATGCCTTGGATATTCCGAGGATAAAGGGATAACAATTTCCCACAGAGGCCAAAAATATTTCTTCTCCATAGATCAACAATAGGATTCTTTTGAAGTTTGTACTGGTTGAAAAAAATATTTCTTCGAGGCCCTCAGATCATTCATTCCTAGCACTGCCCCACTCCTTATGATCATCCTATCCTTGAATTATCAAGGGTTGGCCAATCCCTCTCTGAAATTTTCCATTGAAAGGTTTGTTGAAACACATAAGCCTTTTATTATGATGGTCCTAGAAACAATTATAGATGAGATAGAGCTTCTAAAATCCTATCCTCAACACTTCCTAGATGGGATTTTTTAGGGACGTATGCTATAGGCCACTCGGGTGGAATTCTAATGGGATGGAATTCCTTTGAACTAAACTTACAAAACTCTTGGTTCATCCAGGCGGGCATGAGGACCACTTTCTTCTAAGCGAGCTCAATCTAATGTTTCTCTATCTTAACATCTATGGTCCATATTCAGATAGGAAAGTGTTTTGTGAACATACTCTGAATCCCTCCTTCATCACATATGGCCTTGGGGACTTATGGGTGCATGTTAAATTTGGGGGTAAACAACAAATTTGGATCCCCTTGCATTGTTTTTTATACACAATATGGAGGTAGTAAGCTAGTAGGTCTTATTGACATTCAAATAGCTCGATACTCCCCAACCTGGAGGAATATGTGTTTTGGTGATGCTTGAGTTGCAAAGCACCTAGATCATTTCCTTCTATTAGATTATTTACTCAAAGAAAATATATGATTTTTCTAGTGGACATCTTCTGGTGGGGAATTGGATCACAATCCAATTATTCGCGGCATGGTTCCCTACCCCAGGAATCCCACTAGTCCTTTTAAATTAAACACAACCTAGCTAGAGGAACCTTCCTTTATTGAAGCTATTAGATATTCATGGGTTCCCTTCAATCCTGCCTAGTCAGAATCCTCCTCTCTTCAATTTCTTGAAAATTAAAAAAGGGCCAAGAGTGCTACTATAAATTGGAATAAGGAAAGGAGGCATAGAGAAGATTGGGAACTTCAGGACATAAAATCAAAGCTACAAGTTTGGGGAGAAAAGTAAGTACAAGAGACTTTCTCTAACCATCTAAAAGAAGAGATAAAATCTCTTGAGAAGGACTGAAGGAAAATTCTCCTAAGCAAGGAAAATAAGTGGATAATCAAAAGTAGAGCTCTTTGGCTATAGGATAGAGATGAAAATACCATTTTTTTTCCAAAAAATTGTGAGCCAATGGAAAACCATAGACACTATATGGGACATAATTGACAAACTTGATGGTACAAAGGCCACTTCTTTTGAGGAAATTGTAGAGGTGGAAATGAATCATTTCAATCTTTTGTTTCAAGAAGATCATTGAGAAACCATTAATGTTATCCTTTGGGTTGTTAGAATTTTCCCTAGGTATATAAACCCGAGAAAGAATGAAAACCTTATGGCCAAAATTTCAAAAGAAAAATTGATGAGTGTTGCAAAGTTTCCAAAAAGAAAAAATCCCAGGGCCGAATGGTCTCACATTGGATTTTTTATGAGATTCTTTAATTTTCTAGGGGATGATCCTTTAAGAATGGTGGAATATTCTAGATCGTTAGGACATGTTGTGGCTTCCTTTAATGCTACCTTTATAGAATTGATCTCAAAATTTGATAATCCACATTATTTTGACCACTCCATACCTATTTCCCTATGCAACAATGTCTACAAAATCATCTCAAAGTTTATAGCCACTAGCTTGAAGGATATTATCTCTGAAAGCATATCCTTGGAACAATTCGGATTCCTCAAAGGGCATCAAATCCATGAAGACATTGGAATTTCTCAGGAAGGTCTCCACTCCATTCACATAGGGAAACTAAAGTTGATAACTCTAAAAGTGGATCTTTCAAAATCTTTTGACTGTGTAAGATGGTTGTACATCATATTGATCCTCATTCATTTAGGTTTTGGACACTCCTTTATTTCCTAGGTACTCAATTGTATCAACTAAACTTTTTTTTTTCATTATTAGTAATGGCTCTGCCACCCCCTTTTTTAGAGCGAAAGGGGTCTTAGACAAGGTTTCCCTCTCTCTCCCCCCTCATTTTTCTTCTAGTAGGGGAACACTTGAGCTGGCTGATTCACAATGCTATCTTAACTGAACTTTTAAAAGTTATTTCTATCATCCCTATATTTTATCTCTCTCATATTCTCTTTGTATATGAGATACTCATTTTTTGTGAAGGCGAGATTCAGTTTGTGGATCACTTAAAGGACCTCCTTTCCACCTTTTGCCACACTATGAGTATACAAATAAAATTGGAAAATTATTCACTTTACTCATGGATTTTGATTGATCAAGAAGATCAATACCTTTCCTATCACTTAAATATGCAGCATAATGATGTAGGAACTGATTTGAAATACCTCAGCTTCACCTTAAAACTCAATGACCATCACAAAAATGATTTATTATTTCTTCTTTCCAAAGTGGAGAAACAAATACATGCTTGTTGTAATCATTGGTTATCTAGATATGGAAGAATTTTCTTATTTAATTCAATCCTAGAAGCCATTCCAGTGTATTGGGATACCCTAGACTTGATCACAAAAGGAATCATGGGTAGAATTAAACAAGTCTCTTTCATATTTCTCTGGTATGGATCGAAGGACAAAAAATCATTGGTCCTAGCCTCCTGGAAAAAATTATAAGCTCCTAAAAATATTGGAGGATGGGGCTTAAAAAATATCTTTCTCTTCTCAAAATCCTTGGCAACAAAGAATGTATGAGAACTAGTTGAGGGCTTGGGATTGTGGACACAGGTCCTAGAGGAAACATTTTCCCATGGGATTCCATTGTGGATTGGATTAGAAATCCATTCAAATTAATGAAAAATGGGTTGATTGTTTGGAAATCCATCCTCAATGCCTTTCCTCTTATTAGAAACTAGTTAATTTGGAAAGTCGACTCAAGGGAAAAAATATCATCGGAAGAGAACCATGGATTGGATGTCAAAATAATCACACCCTGTTAGATGGCATCATTCATACTATCGATAGATAGGGTTTTGTCTTCCTAAATTAGATATGGCAACGATAATTTATTAATGGGTAGTCTGACCGACTGAATTGGAAAGATGTTGGTCTGGGAGAGGAAACTGCACGGCCTTGGAACAAATACATAAATTCCCTAAAAAAATATTTTTTTTACCCCTTAGCTTGTGAGGATCAATTGATCTAGTCACAAAGTCCAACTACGCGGTATACCTCATCTTGGATATCAATCTTTGTCTTAGGAATCCTAGTTGGATTCACCGCCATGGTGGGTAAAGTTGTTATGGAAATTAAGCAAATATCTTTATGTGGATTTTGCTCCTTAATAAAGCACCCACATGGGATAACCTTCAAAAATAAAACTTAAATGGTCTGAGAAGATATAGTCTATGTAAGAAAAATAATGAATAAGTTTCCCATCTCTTTATGAGTTTCCCCTTTTCAGCAGTTGTTTGCTTGGAACTCCATAAATCTATGGGGGCTCATTGTCAATGAGAACAGGAAAATATTGAAGTTGTTTTTAAAGCATGGATGGAAAATCCACATTCCAAGATGTGCAAGGATTTTCAACTGATTTCATGATCCAAGTGGATATCGGTGGACACTCACCTCTCCTAGCTAGCTCACATATATCTTTCATCTTTCCAGTTATAGTTTTCATCTTGGTAGCTTTTGTTGATTAATTGGGTTGGTTGTCATATGTCAACCCTTGAAGAAAGTCTGGTAGCAAATTTTGGTTGCCCCAACAATATGGTTAAGGGACTTGAGTTTGTTTGATATATAATGGTATGAATATTAGTATATTTGCATGTAAGACTATTCTAGATGGATAGTACATGTCATGACATTTCCAGTGATATGTGGAACGTCACATAAATCCTCATGATTAGAGAGTTATGGCCTTGTGAAGTTGGATAACCCTCATGAGTTGTCTAGAAGGTCAAAGAAGTAAAATTATTTTAGAAACTCCTAGAAGACGTTGACTAGTCATGATGGGTGAAACTAGGAGTTAATCATGGTTTAAGTTGTTGCAATAAGAAAATAATTAAAAATAATTAGTTGCAACTAGAAGTGGAGAGTTTACTATTTATGGATTAAATGGTTATAAGTGGACAAATGGTTAGAAGTGGGTTAGACCTAAAAAGAAGGAAGTTGGGTTAAGTTGGTTAGAAGGTAACCCCTTGAGGAAGCTACATGGAAGTATAAATAAGAGAGAAAGGATCTCCTATTAGAACCTATTGAGCACATTGAATATCTATTATTGTGTAAGTTTTATTGTAGGTACCCATTGATACATCTGAAGTTACGCAAGTCTAAGGTCGCACGAAGGGTTGACAGTGAAATTTTTGGAATTCCAGAAATACTGAAAAAACCCTAGTTTTTGAGGTTTACGTGGGCTGCAGTGGAGAAGGGTGCATACATACCGATATGGAAGTATAACAAGGCACATACATGTGGAAAAATCCATGAAATCTTGAGTTGTTGAGGGCGCCAAGTTCTTAGAGTATGGAAGCAATATCCTAGGAAGGTCTACAGTGATCAGGTACAACAGATCTATCTACATATTCAAAAGGTATGTCATATTCTTATGTGTAGTTGGATGTTGTTGTCTCCATGAGATATGGTTATGGGAGTTTGGGGTTTTTCCCTGGAGAGGGTGTTGGTTGTATGGAACTTATGGTATGAGTCAAATCTACAAAAATACAACACTGGTATGTTGGTATTATTCATTTGTTCATCTTGTTTGTTCAAGTGTTGAGACATAGTTTGTATTTCTTGGTACATGGTTGAGGGTTTTGGTTTTGAAGTGGTGGTGAAGTTGATTGTATGGTTTGAGGTTTCATATCAGTATGGGTTTGATGTCTAGTCCATGTGAGTTTTATTACACTTGTTCATGATTGTACACACATGTATGGCACATGACTAGAGAGACATAGATTCACTTGGTTAGGGGATGTATAAGATGATGTATGCATAGGGAATATCTACAGAAAAGACACAATGATTGGTTGCAGGTTGATTTGACAGAGGAAACAAAGTATTTGAAGTTTCAGAAAAGGTGAAAAACCTAGCTTATAGAAGGTGTATGAGAATACAGTATAGACAGGTCACGTGCATATGCAGTCTGCAGTATATACAGGGCACGTACATACACAAGCTGCATCATATACATGTCATGTACCTATTTGGTTTTGTTGGTACATGATGAGTATAGTTACAATTTGGTTACATGTTGTTGGTACATGTTTACAATGGTATATCTCATAGTGACAGCGTGGCAGTGATTTCATCGTTTGACACTTATATTTCAGAGTGACGGGATGGGGCAAGGATAGGTGGTTATAGCCACATTTCGGTTTTAGCTGGGGAACATAGGGGGTTGTATCCTCCTTCTAGTTATAGCCAAAGAATTGGGGAGTTGGAGCTTCACTCAAGTTGTATCTTGGAAATATAGGGGGTCGGAGCCTCCTTCCAGTTGCAGCTGGAGAGCAAAGGAATTTGGTGCTTCCAATGAATTTAATTCTTAAAGACATATAAGAAAAAACATTTTGTAGGAAGTTTTTAGGTAATGCACTCATCGATTTTATTCTTTCAGCAAAGTTCGAGACAAATCTTCGAATAAAGTTTATTTTTCCAAAGAATGATTGTAGGGATTTTTTGTTGGCTGAGCTGTGTCCATATTTGATAGATTGGATCCTCTTCGGGTCTACATAAATTCCACCCTTTGAGACTATGTATCCCAGTAGATTTCCCTTATCTATCCCGAAAAAAACATTCTTAGGGTTCAAGGAGATACCATACTTCCTACATCTTTCAAGGACAATTATGAGGTGTGAGATGTGGTATTTTCTTTCCTTTGACAGGACTGGGAGATCATCATGGTAAATTTCTATGATTTTATGAATGATATCTCTAAAGGAAAAGTCCATTTCTCTTTAAAAGGTTGAACCCACATTCATAAGGTCGAAAGGTATTCTTAAGTACATGAATTCTCCCCATGGTGTGGTAAATGTTTTTTTGAGTTGATATTCTCTCTTGAGTAACACTTGATTGTATCCAAAAAATCCATCCAACATGGACATCATGCCTTCCCCTGTGACCCTTTGTAATAATTGTTCCATATTTGGGAGGGGGTAATTGTCTTTCAAAGACAGCTGGTTAAGGTTTCAGAAATCTATGCATAGGAGAATGTCACCGCTTTTCTTTCGGACAACTACCAAATTGGACATCCATGATGAATATCTAATGGGAGCTATGATACCATAATATACCATATTTTGGAGTTCCTTCTGTATCTAGTTTTCCAAATTAGGGTTAATATGTCTTATCTTTTGTCGAAAATTGTTGGCTCCCTCTGTCAAAGGTATAACATGATGGATGAAATCACCTCTATAAGCCTTTAATTCGTAATAATTCCAAGAAAAGGTATCTTTAAACTCTCTTATGAGGTCAAGTATCTCCTTGCTCTCTTTTTCTATGGTACCTTTCCCTATTTTGGCCATTCTTGGATCTATCTCGGTGCTGATGTTGAATTATAAGGCTTCATCTGTTTGTTGTTTGGGGTTTTTTCCTTTGTAAACATCATTTCTATCAAAGAGTTGTTCTAAAGGAATGCACCCTTTTGACAAAGTGTTATTTTGTAGGTTTACTACATTCAGGTCCATGGAATCAACTAGGAATCTTACTTGTGAATTGGTGAATTCTCTATTTTTTTCCATGAGTCTAAAGATTTGACTATCATCTTCAAAGACTTTCCAATGTTCCAAGTTATCAGGGATTGATGGTCTAAATAGGACCTCCATTTTGCACAAGTTTTGGAGGGGGCCATCACAAGGTTGCAAAGTGGATGCTGAGACAACCAAGGCATCTGCTACATAGTTTTCTTCTCTGGGAACTGCTTCGATTGATACTACCTCAAAGGATTTTTCAATAGATCTTTCAAAGTTTCAATACCTTTTTAATCTCTCATTCTTTGTGGAAATGTTTAACAAAAATTGTGACGCTATTAAGTCTAAATCTCCTATAACCCTCAAGTGTGTGACACCTTTGTCAATTGCTATATTAATACCTATAATCAAAGCCTCGTATTCAACAACGTTGTTTGTACAATGATATCAAGTCTATAGGAGTAGTAAAAAGTTTCCTTGGATGGGATTGTTAGAATGATGCCTACCCCTAAACCAGAAATTGAATGAGCACCATCAAATTTTGGGTTCCATATTCCTTCGAGTGTTTTTCTAACTTCATCCTCTGAGTTTCCTCCTTGGACAAACCAACTTTCCATCCCATTAATCACACAGAGGAGCTAATTATTGGGTTCTTCGAGAGTTTCAATGGGGCATCATGTGATGGGTTCTTTGTGAAGGGTAAAAAATCCTCCTTCGAGGTGAGGTATAATAGCTTTGGATCCTTGGTCTTGGAATCTCCCGATCAATTTTTCTATCAAGTCTTTGCAGAGTAGAATTCCCTAGCTAATTAAAGTGTCTATCACTATTACATTGATCTTGAAAGAGACATTAGGGAAAGCATGGAAAGCAACACTTAGGTCTTTGATAATTCCTCGTGTGAAAGAATCTTGTGTGTTTGGTTGTGATATATTGAGACCTAGTTGGTACATAACCGTCTCGGTCATAATGTTTCTAGGGGTATCTGGGTCAAAAACACAATTATGGAGAAGGAAATTGTTGATTTGGAGGGTAACATAAAAAGGTGTAGGTTCTCCATATTTCATTCACATGGTCCCAACATGGTAGACAATGGGGAATTCCTCTTCACAATAATCTTCCTCATCGATTTGTGAAGGTGAGTATTCAATATATCCAACCTCAAGATCGCCAAAAGTATTTTGAGGGGGTTTCAAATCCTCAGGGGGCTCGTTTTGTTGTGAAAATAAGGAAGCATATTTCATGTTTGAGAAAACCGTGCTCCATTTCCTAGGGAAATTGTTATTTTCTACCTCTAGAATCTTTGGGAGGTCATGCTCTAGTCCTCCCATGTTTTCCTTATTCAAATAAAAGATTTCATCATTGTTCAAAAGATTGACCTGATGAATGGAATCACTGAACTTAATATTTTCTTCAATCTGGAAAGAAACATCTTGTGCTTCTTCTAGGCTTGTAGGAAATCGGTTCTTAAGGGTAAATTGTAATCTTTCTTCTAAGGAGTTTAGATAGTGTTGAAGAATAGAACTCTCATGGTGAAAGTTGGGCTCAAGTTTGCTAATTAGGCTTTGAACCTATTATTTAATTCCCTAACATCTTCGTCACTTTTCTTGCAAATTTTGAGGTATTGGGAATAAATAAAGGCCATACTTTCTACCTTACCCCATCTTTTCAAGAATCCTATACCACATCTTCATGGGTTTCGAGGCTTCCACTTGGGAGTGTATTAATCCAATACCTGACATTCCCGATGAGTGAGGAAAAAAAAGACTCATAAACGTGTCAGGATGCTCTTTTCCAGATTGGTGGAATTCATAACCCTCACAAAATTTAGTCCAATGTGCATTGCCATAAGATCCTACCTCTCCCAGGAATTTGGCCATCCAGGAGTCGGCTTCTTTTGGGAGATCATGTAATCCCCCTTGAATGTTATCCAAGTCCAAAGGGCAGGGCCAAACATTTCTTCGGGAGACCATTTAGGAGAAGCTACATGGATGATAGGGATAGGAGGAAGATAGAGTGTATACTGACGTCTGCTACGAGTCGTCATCGGTGGATTTTCCAGATAATCTTTTGGAGATTATAAAAATTTGAGGGGATCACCCTCAGTGGAGTCACCAGGAAAGATTTGTAATATAAAGGATTTTGAAGGAAGAGGCTTATCGAAAAAGTGTCGTCTTGAGGAAAATTGACTCAGTGTTCCTCAACAACGACGCCAAAATGTTATAGCACAATTTTTACTTGCCAAAAATCCCAAGGCAAGTGGATACATAATTGGCGTAAATGAGAATAACCTATCACTGTCACCTTAATAAAAGATCCCTTTCTATTTAGGAGTATGTCAAGAGTACCCCAGGGGAGACGTCCCCGGTGACGTGGGGGTTTGAGAAAAATAAGGAAAGTAATCACAAGGAAATCCTTCCCCTGTCACAGATCACTCAAATCGAAGAGTTTTTTATGTTTTATTGAGATGAAGCAAATAATCAATATTGTGTACCTACCCAAAACAAGAAAACAAGGAAACAATGGGCACTTTCCAAGTACCAAAATGATGTTAGTGCTTCATAAGACAATGAAACTTCAAAAAGTAAGCTAGCTGATATGAATTTTCAGCAATGCAACATTTATAACAACGATTAATATTTTATAACAACCACAATAATTATGCCTTGAAAGTGCTTGAAAATAACAAGAAGAAATAGCTTTAACCTAGTTGAATGATAAAAGCTTGTCACAAGCAAGTTTGGCAATGTCTAGCTAGATAAATAGGTCACTTTTGCAGAGAATTTTCTGTAGTTAGATGGATGTAGCAATCGTTTTCAAAAAAAAAAATTCTAATGTTCAAAAGTGAAAGAGAACACCATACAAAGTTAGCACTTACCTAGCAGATTGACTAGCAATTATCACAATTGAGTTTTGAATGAGTTAAGTGCAAGTTATGTAGGGAAATGTATGCAATCAATGTATGTTTGTATGGATTTATCAATTTTTTCAACAACAAGAATTTAGCTAAGGATTTATTCTAGTTTAGGGTTAGCATATGTTAGTAAAAGCTTCAAGGGTAAAAGTTTGAGTGTTTGTTTGATCAATCAACACTTGCAAGTGGTCGACTAGTGCCTTTCTAGGGTAATAGAGTCAATAATGGCAGCAACAAATCTTAGAGGAAAAATATAAATTATAATATTATGTCCAAGGGATGGATAGGATGAGAAAGGTGTTGGTATCCCAAGGCCTCAAAAATCCAAATCCTAGAGATAATTGCTAGAAAATAGCAAAGGTTAGGTCCCAGTGATTTCTCTTTTCCTTGAACAAATTGTAATAAAATATGCAATGGGAAAGGAAGTAGGGTTACTAGAGTGCCACAATGGTAGGGATATAGTATCTACTTTAAGATAGGCTCCTTTCAAGAAATTTTAACAAGTGGAAGACTATAGAGAAAAAGATAGTAAGATATGTCTTTCTCTTAGGGTTTTAAACAAGCAATTTCATAATCTTAGACATGAAACAAGTAAATTAACCATAAGAATTTATTCACAATAAATAAATGCATATTTTCCACTTACTTCACCAAGAATAATCAAGCATAAACCCTAGTTGAAGATCCTCCACATGAAAATTTGCAAAAATACACCAAGAAATGCCTCCTCCAAGAAGTGC
>JZKD02S0723177.1:1428805-1442724 GCA_000966675.3 Picea glauca
CCCCACGTGGAGGGGTGTATAGTCTTCATGGGGTATAAAAACAACTGAACACAAAGACCTCTGAATCAAGAAGATAATTAGGCTGCACAACCAATAGAAACTTGGTTGGCATGCTTATTTTGGATGATCAAATCACATGATAGGTGATGAGGAAAGGTTTCTAACCTTGAGAAAGGAAATACATGGAACAATATCCTTTGCAAACAACGATTCAGCTAGAATAATTGGAAGAGGCATAGTCCAAATTGGAAACAGGGATACCAAGGCAGAACATGTTCTACTAGTGGAAGATATGAAACATAATATTCTAAGTGTAAGTCAGATGTGTGACCAAGGTAAAAAACTTATGTTTTATTCACAGAAATGTGGGATAAGAAAAACAGGTTCATGCAAATTTGTTGCAACAACTATAAGAAATTCAAGAAACATATATGTATTAAGTGAAATTGGAAATGAAAAGTGTTGTCTAGGAAAGGAAGATAAAGTTTAGCTATGGCACAAAAGAATGGGTCACATAAATTTTGAAAACCTTGTCAAATTCAGTAAAAAGTAAGCAGTCAGAGAAATGCCCCAAATCGCGAAGCCAACCAATGCCTTATGCAAGCATCGTCAACAAGGAAAGAAAACAAAGTCTAGATTCAAATAAAAGGAATACTCCACAACAAGACCACTAGAAATTGTGCATAATAATATAGTTGGACCAACTAGAACAAAGAGTTTAAAAGGTGAGTGCTATTTTATGTTATTGGTTGATGATTATACAAGGATGATTGCAGTTTGTTTTCTCAGGAAGAAGTCAGAAGAATTTGAAAACTTTAAGGTATACAAGGAAATGGTTGAAAATGAAATGGATTCAAAAATCAAATGTTTGAGATCTGATAATGGAGGAGATTTTACTTCAAAGGAATTTATGGATTTCTGGATCAAACATGGAATAAAAAGGAAATTCACATTTTCTAGGACAC
The DNA here is from genome assembly GCA_000966675.3 of Picea glauca. Classification (NCBI taxonomy): domain Eukaryota; kingdom Viridiplantae; phylum Streptophyta; class Pinopsida; order Pinales; family Pinaceae; genus Picea; species Picea glauca. The sequence goes on from JZKD02S0723177.1 coordinate 1,429,771, forward strand.
CTCAACAGAATGGAGTTGTCAAAAGGAAGAACATAACAGTACAAGAAATGACTCGAACAATCTTAATGGATTCTAAGTTGACAGATGTCTTTTGGACACATGCAGTGCATACAAAATTTCACATTCAAAACAAATTAATGCTTAGAAACAATAGTGATAAATCTCCCTACGAGCTATGGAAAGGAAGACCAATGAATGTGAAGAACTTCAGAGTTTTTGGAAGAAAATTTTACATCAAAAGAGAAGATGGTAGAATGGTAAAGATTGATTCTCATGTGGACAAAGGCATACTTGTTGGATATTTGAGCGTAAGGAAAGCATACAAATGTTTCAATATAAGGTTCAACAAAGTTGTGGAAAGCACCAATGTGATGATTGATGAGACAAGTGGATGGAAAATAAAGGAAGAAGAAAAGGAGTCAGTGGAACAGGTTTACGAAGAAGAAGAAAAGGATGAAGAAGTAGCAAAAAGGGAAGATGAAGAAGATAAGATAGAAGTAGAAGAGAAATAAAAACAAGTACCTCCAAAGACACCTAGTAAATCAATACAGAAGAATCATCCCTCAGATCAGATTATCGGAAACAAAGATGCAAGAGTTGAGACTAGAAGAAGAATTCATTCACCAGAACAACTGCACCTAAAACTCTTATCTTCGATTGAACCAAATAGTTTTTAAGAAGCCAACAAGCATGAATTATGGATAAAGGACATGGATGAAGATTTGGATCAGATAGAAAAGAATGATACTTGGGAATTGGTTCCAAGGCCAAGGTACAAGAATGTGATCGACGCAAAGTGGGTCTTCAAAAATAAATTGAATGAAGATGGATAGGTTACCAGGAACAAAGGTAGATTAGTATGTAAAGGAAATGCACAGGTTGAAGGTATCGACTTTGAAGAGACGCTTTCCCAAGTTTCTAGAATGAAAGAAATCAGATTGATCCTAGATTATGCATTCTCCGAGAGTATTAAAGTATATCAGATGGAAGTGAAATCAACCTTTCTGAATGGGGAACTAGAAGAAGAAGTGTACATTGAGAAACCAGAAGGATTTCATTCGTCAAAGAATGAAAATTATGTTTTCAGGTTGAAGAAGGATTTGTATGGTCTAAAACAAGCCCCCACGGCATGGTGTTCTAGTCTGGACACATATCTACAATAATTGGAGTTCAGAAAAGGAAATGTAGACATCAACCTCTACATCAAGGTAAATCAAGATAGTATTTTATTAATTGAAGTTTATGCTGATGATATTATTTTTGGAAGTGATGATGATAGGTTGAGCTAGAAATTTGTAGAGGATATGCAGAATGAATTTGAAATGTCATTGATTGGAGAAATATCCTTCTTTCTGGGTCTTCAGATATGTCAAAGTAAGCAAGGCATTTTTATTTCTCAAACCAAGTATATCAAAGAAATGATAAAGAGGTTCGGAATGGAAGATTGCAAACCAGTCAATACTCCTATGCAAATTAGTTTCAAATTAAGTAAAGATGATGATTCAAAGTATACAGATCAAAGGAAGTACAAGTCAATGATTGGAAACTTACTCTATGTGACAACATCAATACCATATGTAATGCAGGTAGTTGGACAGGTGGCACGATTTCAAGTAGCACCAAAGGAATCACATGTTCTAGTAGTAAAAAGGATATTTAGACATCTCAAGGGTACAAAAGTGTTTGGATTATAGTATCCAAAAGGAAATGATTTATCACTTATTTCCTACATAGATGCGGATTGGGCAGGTTGCATTGATTGTCGGAGAAGCATAAGTGGAGCAACGTTCTACTTGAGTGAGTGTTTGGTATCGTGGATAAGAAAGAAAAAATCATCAATATCATTGTCTACAACCAAAGAATAGTATATTGCAGCAACACCATGTTATACATAGGTTCTATGGATGAAATAAACTTTCACGGATATACAAGTTGAGTATGATGATCCCATTCCAATATATTGTGATAATAAAAGCACCATAAGTATCTCAAAGAATCCAATAATGCACTCTAAGATGAAGAACATTCCAATCAAGTATCACTTTCTACGGGAACAAGTTGCAGAGAGGAACATCAAATTTGAATATGTGGGAACAAAATAATAGGTTGCAAATGTATTTACAAAAATGCTTCCAAGTGAAGCCTTTCAGTATCTTCGACAGATACTCAGAGTAATTTCTACTCCAAATTGAATTATTTTGAATTCTTATCTTATATGTCTTAGATTTACACGAGGAAGCACCATAAAGAGGACAATTTAGTTTGGGGGAGCAGTTTCAGGAAGAGTTCAATCAGGGGGAGTAGCGCCAAGGACATGTTAGTTAGGGGGAGCAACCTCGATGGGAAGTTACCTTTTTCATTGATGTCAAAGGGGGAGAGATTCATTAGATGCACAATTTTAGAATTATATTCTTGGAGAGTGAGAACATAGGAGAGTTTTCAGGGGGAACATGAGCAATACAACTTCATTGTTGCATCAAAGTGTTGCCATCAATTCCAAAGGGGGAGATTGTTGACTAATTAGGTTGGTTGTGATTGATTTCAACCCTTGAATCAAATCCGATACTAAATTCTAGTATCCCCAACAATATGGTTAAGGGACTTGAGTTTGTTTGATGTATAATGGTATGAAGATTAGTATATTTACATGTAATACTATTCTAGATGGATAGTACATGTCATGCCATTTCCAGTGATATGTGGAACATCACATAACTCCTCACAATTAGAGAGTTATGGCCTTGTGAAGTTTGAGAACGCTCATGAGCTGTCTAGAAGGTCAAAGAAGTCAAATTGTTCTAGAAAATCCTAGAAGAAGTTGACTAGTCATAATGGGTGAAACTAGGAGTTAATCATGGGTTAAGTTGTTTCAATAAGAAAATAATCAAAAATAAATTAGTTGCAACTAGAAGTGGAGATTTTACTATTTATAGATAAAATGTTTATAAGTGGACAAACAGTTAGAACTAGGTTAGCCCTAAAAAGAAGGAAGTTGGATTAATTTGGTTAGAAGGTAACCCCTTGAGGAAGCTACATGGAAGTATAAATAAGAGACAAAGACTCTCCTATTAGCACCTATTGAGCACATTGAATATCTATTATTCTGTATGGTTTATTGCAGGTACTCACTGATACATATGAACTTACGTAAGTATTAGGTAGCAGGAAGGGTTGACAATGAAAGTTTCAGAATTGTAGAAATACTGAAAACCCTAGTTTTTGAGGTGTACGCGGGCTGAAATGGAGAAGGGCGCATACATATGTGGGTTGGTAGTATAACATGGTGCGTAAATGTGGGAAAATCCATGCAAGCTTGAGTCTCTAAGGGTGCCAAGTTCTCAAAGTCTAAAATAAATCTCCCAGGAAGGTCTATAGTGATCAAGTACAACAAATCTATCTACAGATTCAAAAGGTATGTCATATTCTTATGTGTAGTTGGATATTGTTATCTCCATGAGATATGGTTATGGGAGTTTAAGTTTTTTTTTTAGAGAGGGTGTTAGCTATATGGAACTTATGGTATGAGTCATATCTATAGAAATACAACACTAGTATGTTGGTATTATTCATTTTTTCATCTTGTTTGTTCAATTGTTGAGACATAGTTTGTATTTCTTGGTACATGGTTGAGGGTTTTGGTTGTGAAGTTGATTGTATGGTGTAAGGCTGCATATCAGTAAGGGTTTGATGTATAGTCCATGTGAGGTTCATTACACTTGTTCATGATTATACACACATGTATGGAACATGACTAGAGAGACATAGATGCACTTGGTTAGGGGATGTATAAGATGATGTGTGCATAGGGAACAACTACATACAAGACACAATGACAGGTTGCAGGTTGATGTGACAGAGGTTGTAAATTGTTTGAAGTTTCAGAAAAGGTGAAAAACCTATCTTACAGAAGGTGTACACAGGCTGCATTATAGACAGGTCACGTACATACGCAGGATGTTGTATAGACAAGGCACGTACATACGTGAGCTACATCATATACATGTCGCGTACTTGTTGGGTTTTGTTGGTACATGTTGGTTATAGGTTGTTCGTATAGGTTGGTACAGGTTTACAAAGGTATATCTCACAGTGAAAATGTGGCAATGGTTTCATCATTTGGCACTTATATTTCAGGGTCAAAGGATGGGGAAATGATAGGTGGTTGTAGCCACCTTCTATTTGCATCCGAAGAACATAAGGGGTCGTAGCCTCCTTCTGGTTGTAGCCAGAGAATTGGGGAGTTGCATCTTCCCTCAAGTTGTATCCTGAAAATATAGGGGGTCAGAGCCTCCTTCCTATTGCAGCTAGAGAAAAAAGGAAGTTGGTGCTTCCAATGAATGTAATTCTTAAAGAAATATAAGAAAACACATTATGTGGTTTTCTCCCGCATTAGGTTTCCACGTAAAAATACTAGTGTATTGTGTATGCGTATGATTGTTCATTGTTCATGGTTTATTTACTCTGCACTTATTAAATGATAATTTTATATTAATCATAAAGAAAAATAACACTTTCATACTGTGGTTAAAAGGATTAAAAATATTTGTTACTGATTCACCCCCTCTCAATAATCCATCTATTTTTTCTATCTTTTTTGTGTCCGTTTTGAGGACCTAAACAACATTTTTTAGGCCCACCATAGTTACGTTGTAGATGAAGTCAGAGTGTGATGACATAATCTGTATTCATTGGATAGACCTTTATAACGGGCTATCGTGCACCTAAAACGGAGATCATATGCAAAAGTTACGACCCCAAGAAGTTTATGTATTAACTTACCCCATCATGGCCCACACGACTTTTGGTGCTTCATCTCTCAAGGTTAGGTTTTTGGATGTCTAGGGTTTTTTGTTTACTTCGTGATGCTAAAAAGTCTTGGAGGCCTCATTTTAATGGGCTCAGACGAATGCACGTAGCCATCACATCTCTTCTCAGATATTACCTACCACCATTCACGCAAGATTTTTTTCATTTTCCATTTTTTACATTTTCAACAGATTTCTTTATTGAATAAAAGTTAAGTTCCACTATATCTTTGTTATTGTTCACTGTATATTTTTTTTAATGATATATATCTGTGTTTAATTTCATTCCGCTCATAAATTTGGACCATTGCATATTGGGGAATATATCTTGTTATACACCTTTCACTATTCAAGGGGGGAAATCCATGTTCCTCACGGAGTGTTATCTCTAGTCTAGTGATTCTATCTACATATCCCCAACATATGGACTATATCCCCAAGCACACTTTCTATACTCATATCTCTACAGACATTCCCTGTGCATTTTTTGATGGTGTCACACAAGGAAATCCTACTATGGGTGGGGCTAGGGGGACAATCTTCTTTTGAGGGGAGTTCACCACTAGCCCAAGCCCAACCACAAAAAAATACAATGAAATAATGGATCTAAAACTCATACTTATATTGGCAAAGGAAAAAATCATTTCTCATTTAAATTTTATGGAGACTTAATTTTAATCATTCAATGAATAAATGAAGCAACCACTTTTCAAATTATTCTCTTCAGACTCCCTTTCAAGACATTCAGGTATCAATCACTTTTTCACTCACACCTCTTTCAATCATGTGTATAGAAACCAAAATAAGGAAGCAAAAAGACTCTCAAAGGATGGACTGGCGATGGAAAAAGGCATATGGAATACGTTCAAAAATACCTCGGAAGGAACTTTCGAATATTTTCATAGCACTTGGTGATTCATGAGATGTATAATCTACCTTTCTTGGCTTTGTTTTGGACTAGTAATGATTTTATTTTGTATTCTTATATGGACAGTTTGTTATTATCTTTCTATATTTTAGTCTCTTGGTTCATGTAAATGAGTTGACCATATTTGGATGGTTGTTCATATCCCACTTTCCCTAGATGTTGGTAGACCTTGATGGACATTTATTTCAGCAATAGTCAGCCAGACTCCGTAGGATAGTTTTATGCATCGCTTCTACAGAAATGACCCTAGAATCTACCTATGTAATTCTATTATCTTAATAAAATTACTTATTCTTTTCTTGGGAAAAATATATATTTAATATACATAATTTATTAATTTCATATATTATACCATTAATATATATATGTATATATATTCCCAAAAAAATCCTCGTGGAAAACTGATGCAGACCCCCTGCTCTCCTTGGGGTTGTGCGACCTCCCGATCAAGGATCTTCAATTTCGAGGTGAATTGGCTCTCTAAGACCTTAACGATATCACTTACGAACTAACACATCCCCTTTCAGTTCTTTGGTGAAGGTTCTATGGCACCCACGACTTCTTTCTTCACGCTGTCAAACTCTCAGGTTTCAGGCGCTAGCTCCTTTCCTATTATCCCCTTCTTGCATGTGACCTCAGGCTATGTCCTTGCATAGACACACGATTGCAGGTGTGACCAAGAGTGGTTTGGGATAAACCCACTTTTCTCCCCACAATTTACCGATATTGTGGTTTCGATTGCAGCCCTCCCTCGAAATATTAACGTCTGAGCTCTTTCTGGCCCCGCAATCAAGCGTGATCATCGATCTCGTGATCTCGGATGGATTCTCTCGATCAATGGTTCTGATCTGCCACCTTTCCTTCCTCCTCTCTAGACCCACGCCCTCCTAGATCTCTGCGATCGGTTGACGCGTGCCCCCTCCAAATCGACGGTCGAGATCAATTTCCCCTTTTGGGCTTCGAGATTTTCGATTCTCAAACCCTTCTTTCTCCATAGTGCTTCCACCCAGAGCTCGTGATCTATTGACACGTAGACCTTGCGGTTCAATGGTCACAAGCCTCTTCCTCTATTCGGGTTTCAAAAATCTCAACTTTCCACCCTTTCCTCCTTCACTTGCTTTTATCTGAAGTTGGCAATCCACTGATGCGTGTCTTCCATGGATCGACGACTGTGATCCCTTTGGGTCTTCAGAATTAAGATAATTTGATTCTCAGCTTTTCCCGAAAGAGATTTTATTCGAAGCTCGCGATCTATTGATGGGTGTCTCTTGTAGATCGATGACTATGATTGCTTCAGGTCTTCGGGTTTCAGAGAAATCAACCCTCAACCTTCACCTTCTTTCAAAGTACATAGGATTCTATCGCGTGTCCTCTTGAATCAAATGACTGAGATTCACTTTGTATTTCTAGGGTTCGAAAATCTCAATCCTCAATTTCTTCCCCACTCGCTTTTTCTCGGAGCATTATATCCAGAGTACACAATCGATTGATGTGTGTCCTCCTACAGATCGATGGTCCTTAGATACTTCGAATATTTGGACTTCAGGAGTCTTAACACTCCATCTTTGCTTCCTCCTGAAACTCACCATCTGTCACCAGGCACCTCTCTGGATCCAACGGTCTGGATTCACTTCAGATTTTGGGTTTCAGGAGTTTCAATTCTCAACCGAAATTCTTGAAGTGAGTTTTCATGGAATCTTAGATCTACTGACACATATTTCTCCTGATGACCAATGGTGGGGATTTACTTCGGCAATTTCACTTCCTCCTAATCCACAAACTTCCAAAATTGTGGATCTTGCACCACCTGTCCCTCTTGATGATGGATGGTTCCTAGTCACTTCGAGACTCTGGAAATTTGGCAGTCCATTCTGCTCTGCGCTTCAAGAAACTGAAATATCACGCACCTTGCCCAGATCCAATGATCTGGAATGATCTTCGCTCCCTCCTAGACGGACCTTAACAGATGACTCATGAAATCTTCATAACCTTCCTTCCTTTGAATATTTTTCTCATTATCTCTCCTAAGCTTTCTCACCTTCTTCTCCTTTGATTTCTTAAAGAGCCACTTCGACACTTAGTCAAATTTTAGATCTATGCACTCCTTGCAATAGATTCTTATGCAAGGTTTGGGTTCTTGCGGATGACTGTGCACACCTTGCAGTAGTCACTTTGCACTCCTTGCAAAGGGAAAGTTTCGCGCTATCTCTTCTGAGCTTCAGAATCAAAACAGATTTCATCAACGCACTCCTTGCGGACTGTGTGCACACCTTGCACAGACTCAATTGAAGAGAAACAATTGAAACTTTTGCAAACATCTCACAAATTCATATACTCATAACGAAATTCATTCATTCATGAAAACAACAATAACATGGAATTGCAAACAATAACAACACCAAGCATTTGGGTCAATTTTCCTCCGTTATATTCATTCAAAAGTAAATGGATACAACTATGATCAAAACAACAACTAAAAACTTAGAAATTTCCTACTAACTCACGGCCGCCTCATTCGGGCATACAAAACCTCTATTTATCTCAGAGGGTCCTTAGGGTTCCCCCCGACTACTCATCTACTCAAAACCAAAACCTAACTACTACTTAAGTTCAGTTATATTCAAGACTAGGAGTGAAACTCCCAGATCACTCATGATCATTCAGATCCCAAGCGTTTGATCTTCTTCCATTTTTCAATTAGCTCCAAACGATTCATAGTAAATGCCAATGTTTAAGATTTCGAAATGATTCCAAGGAGTTGATTTGTCCTACCACGCGTGCTCGCTGATGATACTCCTGCATCATATTCCCCTGGACAAAAATTCATGGACTCTTGTCCATGAGATCTTGCACCGACTTTCCATGCTTCTGGATATCAACTTCATTTACCCCACTGGAATCTTCTATCGGTTGTCCCTTCCACTTGACCAAATATTCAAAGAGGTCTTCCTCCTGGTCTTCTTGCCAATTCTTTGATAAACGATCTTCTCCATCTGTGGTTTTTCTGCTATAGATATTTGTTTCTCCCACTGAATCTTCTCTTGATATTATGATCTATATGTGCCATCTTCCCTGTAAGGATATAGGTATGAAAAGTTGAATATGGGTGACATGCCCACATCATCTGGCAGCTCAATCTCATAGGCATTTGCATCAAACTCCCTTAAGATATTACATGGCCCTGTCTTCTTCATCTTTAACTTGTTATATGTTCCCCTAGGGAACCTTTATTTCCTGAGATGTGCCAGAACCTGATATCCTACTTCAATTTGAATCTCTCTGCGATGTTGATCAACTATGCGCTTGTACTCTTGGCTAGAGTTCTGCAAGTATCCTCTAATCTAGCTATGGAGTTTCTGCATTTCTGCAGCAAAATTTTCCACTCCGGCGCTTCTAATCTCACTCTGTTCCAAGTCTCTCAACTCAAATACTCCCCTTGGTTGCATTCCATACAATATTTGGAATGGGATCTTTCCAGTGCTTCTGTTTGGTGAGTCATTCTATGCAAATTCTATTGGTGGCAGAATCTGATCCCACTGATTATGATGCTCAGTGACTAGACTCCTCAATAAGTTTCCCAAAATTATGTTTACCACCTCATTCTGTCCATCTGCCTGAGGATGATAAGCTGAGCTAAAGGAAAAATATGTCCCCAACTTCTTCCACATTGTTTTCCATAAATGACCAACAAATTTAGTGTCTTTTTCCAAGACAATGCTCCTGGGTAGTCCGTGAAGTCTCACAACTTCCTTGAAAAACATATTTGTAACATGCGTTGCATCACTGGTCTTCTAGCATGGAATAAAGTGTGCCATCTTTGAAAATCTATCCACCACCACAAATATGGAATCACATCCTCTTTGCATTCTTGGTAGTCCCAACACAAAATCCATGCTTATTGCATCCCAAGGCCTCTCTAGTATTGGAAATGGTTGATACAATCCAGTGTTTCGTATTTTACCTTTTACATGTTGGCAGATTCTACATCTATTCACAAACTTTATCACTTATGTTCTCATACCTGGCCAATAGTATGAACTTCTCAACTGTGCAAATGTTTTATCATCGACAAAATGTCCATCCAATCCTCCACTATGCTTTTATTTCAAAAGGTTATCCCTCATTGATAATTTTGGTATGCACAATTGATTTCCCTTGAACAACAACCCCTCTTGAATCATACATTCTGTCCACTGGCTCCTATCTCTCAGCACAGGATTTGCACATACTTCGTATGCTTCCTTGAAATCCAGATCATCACAATACATATCCTTAAGGTGTTCAAACCCCAAGGTCTTCACCTAAAACTCCTGCAGAATCAAACATCTCCTACTTAATGCATCGACAACTTTGTTAGCATTCCCAACAATATGTTTTATGAAAAAAGTAAAATTCTGCATAAACCCAATCCACTTTGCATGCCTTTGATTCAATTTTTCGTGCCTGGTTATGAATTGTAAATCTTGGTTATCACTATACAAGAAAAATTCTTGTGGGACAAGGTAGTGCCTCCACTTCTTCAGGGATTGAATTATGGCATAAAATTCCTTATCATATGTGGAGTAATTTCTCTTAGTCTCATTCAACTTCTCACTGAAATATGCAACATGCCTATTGTCCTAGCTCAAAACTGCTCAAATTGCAACTCCACTTGCATCACATCTCACTTGAAATGTCTTTCCAAAATTTGGTAAGACCAGAATTGGTCATTCTGTTATCTTCTCCTTCAATATATTGAAGCTCCTCTCAGCCTCCTCTGTCCATTTAAAATACTTGTGCCTCTTATTCACTATGTCCATCATTGGTGCACAAATCCCACTGAAATCTCTTATGAACTTCCTATAGAAACTTGCTAATCCATGGAAGCTTGTCACTTCAAACATAGTCCTTGGTGATGGCCATTATTTTATTGCTTTCACCTTCTTTGGATCCATCTTTAGTTCATTTGAAGAGATCACAAAACCCAAGTAAATGAGTTATGTCTTCATAAAAGAGGACTTCTTTAGATTTATCAACAACTTCTCCTACTATAGTATCCTCATCACTAGTGTCAGGTGTCTCAAATGCTCCTCTTTAGTCCTTCTAAAGATTAGTATATCATCCACATATACAACCACAAACTTGCCAATGAAATATTTCAGTATTTCATTCATCAACCTCATAGAAGTACTCGGGGCATTTGTTAAGCCAAATGGCATAACAAGCCACTCATAAAAACCTTCATTTGTCTTAAAGGCTATCTTCCACTCATCACCTTATCTCATTCTTATCTGGTGATATCCACTCTTCAAATCTATCTTAGAAAATGAATTTGCTCCACTTAAACAATCCATTAAATCATCCATTCTTGGCAAAGTCAATCTATACTTGATGGTGATCTTGTTATGGGCTCTTGATTCTGTACACATTCTCCATCCTCCATACTTATTTTGATTCAACACAGTTGGTACTGCGCATGGACTCAAGATTTCTCTTACCAAACCCTTGTCTAAAAATTCCTGGACTTGGTTCTTTACCTCCTCATTCTCTCGAGGTGTCAGTCTGTATGCTTCTTTGTTTGGCATACTTTCTCCTGGTATCAAATCAATATGATGGCTGATACTTCTGATGGGTGGAAATGATTTAGGCACCTCATCCACCACTATGTCAGCAAAATTATCCAACAATTCCTGAACTTCTTCAGGGAAATCATCCATCGAAGTGCTTGTAAGGATAACTCTGGGTTTTCTCACCACAACTCTAGGCTTTCTCTTTCACTTTCTTCTCCTCTATTGGCAACAACATGTGTGTCCTACCATTATTCTCTAAGGTGTATGTATTCTTCCTCCCATCATGGATGAAATTCCTGTCAAATTGCCATGGTCTTCCCAACAAAATATGACATACATCCATGGGAATTACATCACATAGAATTTCATCTCTATATCCTCCTATGTTAAATTAAACCAGACATTGTTTAGTAACCATTACCTGGTGACCTTTCTGCAAAGCCAAGTGGATGGAGGTTGGAAGGGTGAGGGAAATACACCCTCATCTTCACATAGACTGAAATAGTCTTTTGGAGGTCCAAAAGCTTCCCAATGGGGAGGTGTGATCAGGGGATCAAATTTTGCTCAAAAATTCAAAGTGCTCGGAATCAGTTCAAACCAGACAATCACGTAGGCCTCGTTGTTGCGAACCCAACGCAACTCGTTTCGTCTCAAACGGACGTCGGGAGCGAGAGGTATTGCAATCTATTCGGAATGTCAAACAAGCAAAAAAGAGGACGCTAACTGTACAGTCCGTACAGGCTGACGTGGCAGGGCCATACTTCCGTACGCTGACATGGTAGAGGTGATGTGGTTGACAGTTGGTTGAATCAAAATGCGACACGTGGCATATATTTTGATCAATGGTAAGGTGCCACGTGGCCCAGTCATGGGCTGCCACGTGGCACCCCGATATTGGCTGTTGGTTTGTTTGATAAAATATATTGGAGTCCGTGGGGTTCGACCCCCAGACCTCCCCACCATATAGAGCCTTCACAAATTCCACCCAACCAACGGACCACCATTTACGCCTTGTTATATATATGAGTTTTTAATTATTTGAATTTGTGTTGTGCAATATTCGGCGGGGGGGTTTGGCCGGGGCTTAGCCCCAACCCGCGGTCATATCACTTATTACATGTAACCATATATATATTGCATGGTTCTATTGTATGTGACCACCAGTGCAAAGGGCGCGGAGTTTGAAATGGTTCAAACGGTTGTAACTACCACCATTTTTCATTGCTCCATTCGGTTGCAAACAGTTAGTCCTTTTTGCCAAAGTGCGCAGTCGTATGACCCTCACGTGCCCAGGTGCTAGGCGGTTAGGGGCTGGCATGCCCATAATCGTCCTACAGTTCACACCGTTGGCACAGTTGCACCTGGTGCTGGGTTTTCACGCTTTAAATTGCGTGTGTGCTAGGTTCATGAAACAAGGGTGCGTTTTGTAGATGCAGAGACAACAAGCTTGAAGAGGGGACTTCTAGGAGGCCTAACTTCTTCATTTTTCGACTAATTAAGGTGTCGAAAAAGCCCATCTAGGGGTTTTTGTACGCTCTGAAGCCATTGGAGCAGACTGTTGGTCAGTTTGAGCATTGTAAGGCATGTTTTTGAGCACTTTGAGAAATTAATAATAATGATCCATTGGAAGCTGGACCATGAGATGTAGCCCAAGAGAGGGGTGAACTCCTTT
>JZKD02S0723177.1:1442774-1467769 GCA_000966675.3 Picea glauca
AATAATAATGATCCATTGGAAGCTGGACCATGAGATGTAGCCCAAGAGAGGGGTGAACTCCTTTATCAATTGTTGTGTTTATGTGCTTATGTTCATTGATTATGTTGTTGTCTATTTGTATCTTGCATGGGTAATCCTTTAATTAATGTGTTGCAAAATTGATCCGTTTGCTTCTAACACATAAAATTTACTTGCAATTAATTTCAAGATTTCAAGTCTTCTTCATTTTTAGATCACTGCAACCATGAGACTTTATATGGCTTTGTGTGTGCAGTTGTCTCCATCTCCAATTTCTCCACCATATCTGTGGATACTAAGTTATCATTGCTCCCACTATCAATTATCACCTTGCATACTTTTTCTTTAGTCTTGCAAGTTGTCCTGAATAGACTGTTCCTCTGCACTATCTTTTCAACTTCTACCTCTGGTTTTAAGAGAACCTTTCTCAACATCAGGGATGTTCCATCCTCAGCTCCTTATGCTTCAACATTCCTTCTATGTGCTTCCGAAATGTGAGCTTCACCTCCTCCTTCTTTCTTTTTCTCGAGACATTCCCAAGACATGTGTCTTGTCTTTCCACAGGCATAACACCTTACTTCTCCTCCTCTACTTCTTCCTCTTCCTCTAGAAGAATGTCTTCCACTACCTTGTCTTCCTCGGGAACTTCCTCCTCTTTCTGAGTGATTGTGTGGTTTCTCAGTCTCATCTTTGGATTTATATGCCTTGTCATGGGAAACTCCCTTGCCTGTGTTCGGGGTTGGGCTTCTACCTCTGCCTCGCTGACTCTATTTTCTAGCCAACTTCTCCTCTGCCTTCAGTGAAAACTGATAACCATCCTCCACTGTCCTTACTGACATCATGCTGATCTCATACTGGATTTCATACCTCAGGCCATTTATATACCTGGAAAAATTTTCTTCATCGTTCTCTCTTTGTCTAGTCCTGATGTTCAGTTTATAGAACTCCTCTGTGTACTCTTTAACTATCATACCCTTCTGCCTCGGGTTCTACAACTTCCTGAACAGATTGATCTGATAATCACTGGGCATGAATTTAGCCTTCATCTTGGCTACCATTTTGTCTCAATACTTTATCTTCTATTTTTCTTTACTTCTCCTCTCAACCTACAGTTCATCCCACCATAGTGTTGCATGTCCTTTTATCTTGGTGACAACATGTCTCACCTTTTTCTCCTCATCGACATCTTCATAGTCGAAATATTTGTCCATGGATCTTATCTTATATAGTAGCTCTTCAGTATCCAAATTTTCTTCATACATTGGGACCTCTATCTTGGCTCTAGCTACCAATCTAACAACTACCCTCAGCAAGCATTCTTCAACAACATTTTCTCCTACAACTTCTTCGACTTCTACTTCTTCACTCTCTGCATCACTAACGTCTCCAACATCAAGTGCCCTCCTCTACGTTGCCTCCATCCCCTCTAATCTTGCACGGAGCTCCCACATTTCTCTTTCTACAGCATGATTGGCTAAAGGTGGCTCTACTCATCTCCTTGGTGGAATTGTGTTGACCGTCTCTCACACACAGAGTACACCTTTAAGTTCTTTTGTCCCTTCTCTCCTTTTCCTGATGTCTGCAAGCAAAATTCAACTCCGATGCCACTTGATGTAGACCCTCCTTCTATCCTCAGGGTTATGCAACCTCTCGGTCAAGGATCTTCAATTCCATGTTGAATTGGCTCTCTAAGACCTTAATGATCTCACTTACGAACTAACATGGTCCCTTTCATTTCTCTGGTGCAGGTTCTATGGGACCTGCGACCTCTTTCTTCATGTTGTCGAACTCTCAGGTTTTAGGCGCTAGCTCCTTTCCCGTTAGCCCCTTCCTGCATGTGACCTCAGGCTATGTCCTTGCGTAGACACATGATTGTGGGCAAGACCAAGAGTGTTTTGGGATCAACCCAGTTTTCTCCCCGCAATTGACCTCCAGCTGCAACGTACCCTTTTACCGATACTGTGGTTTCGATTGCGGCCCACCCTCAAAATATTAACGTCCAAGATCTTTCTGGCCCCACAATCAAGTGTGATCGTCGATCTCGTGATCTCGGATGGATCCTCTCGATCAACGGTTCTGATATGTCACCTTTAATTCCTCCTCTCCAAACCCACACCCTCCCAGATCTCCGCAATTAGTTGACGCCTGACCCCTCCAAATTGACGGTCGATATGGATTTCACCTTTCGAGCTTCAGGAGTTTCCATTCTCAAACCCTACTTTCTCCATAGTGCTTCCACCCAGAGCTCAGGATCTATTGACACGTAGACCTTGCGGATCAATAGTTACAAGCCTCTTCAGCTATTGGGGTTTCAAAAATCTCAACTTTCCACCCTTTCCTCCTTCACTCGCTTTTATCTGAAGATGGAAATCCACTGATGCGTGTCTTCCATGGATCGATGGCTGCGATCCGTTTAGGTCTTCGGACTTCGTAGAATTTGATTCTCATTTTTTCTCGAAAGCTCTTTTAACTAAAGCTCTCAATCTATTGACGCATGTCTCCTGTATATCGACGGCGATGATTTCTTTGGGTCTTCGGGTTTCGGAGAAATCAACCCTCAACCTTCACCTTCTTTCAAAGTGCGTGGGATTTTGTCATGTGTCCTCCTGAGTCGGACGACTGAGATTCACTTCGGATTTCTGGGGTTCAGAAATCTCAATCCTCAATTTCTTTCCGACTTGCTTTTTCCCAAAGCGTTCTATCTGGAGTACACAATCGGTTGATGTGTGTCGTCCTACAGATTGACGATCCTCAACTACTTCGGCTATTCGGACTTCGGGAATCTCAACACTCCATCTTTTATTCCTCCTGAAACTCATGATTTGTCGCCACGTGCCTCTCTAGATTCGACGGTCCAGATTCACTTCGGATTTCGGGTTTCAGGAGTTTCAATTATCAACCAAAATTCTTGAAGTGAGTTTTCTCGGAATCTTAGATCTGCTGACATGTATTCCTCCTAACAACCAACGGTCGGGATTTACTTCAGTGATTTCACTTCCTCCTCATCCACAAACTTCTGAAATTTTGGATCTCGCACCACCTGTCCCTCTTGACGATGGACAGTTCCTAGTCACTTCGGGACTCCAAAACTTTGGTAGTTCATTCTGCTCTACGCTTCAAGAAACTTAGAGTTCACACACCTTTCCTAGATCTGACGATCTGGAACGCTCTTCGCTCCCTCCTCGACAGATCTTAACTAATGATTCGTGAAACCTTCAGAACCTTCCTTCCTTTGAATATTTTTCGTGCTAACTCTCCTGAGCTTTCTCACCTTCTACACCTTTGATTTCTTAAAGAGCCACTTCGACACTCAGTCAAATTTCGGATCTATGCACTCCTTGCAAAATATTATTATGTAAGGTTTGGGTTCTTGCAGATGATTGTGCGCACCTTACAGCAGTCACTTTGCACTCCTTACAAAGGGAAAGTTTCACACTATCTCTTATGATCTTTGGAATCGAAACAGATTTCGTCAATGCAGTCCTTGTGGAATGTGTGTGCATCTTGCACAAACTCAATCGAAGAGAAAAAATTGAAACTTATGCAAACATCTCACAAATTCATATACTCGTAACGAAATTCATTCATTCATGAAAACAAAAATAACAGGGAATTGCAAACAATAAAAACACCAAGAATTTGGGTCAATTTCCCTCTGTTATATTCATTCAAAAGTAAATGGCTACAACTATGATCAAAACAACAACTACAAACTCAGAAATTTCCTACTAACTTGCAACAACCTCATTCGGGCGTACAAAACATCTATTTATTTGAAAGGGTCCTTAGGGTTCCCCCCGACTACTCATCTACTCGAAACCAAATCCTAATTGCTACCTAAGTCCAGTTATATTCAAGACTAGGAGTGAAACTCCCAGATCACTTGTGATCATTCAACTCCCAAGCGTTTGATCTTCTTCTGTTTTTCAATCAGCTCCAAAAGATTCGCAATAAACACTAGCATTTAAGATTCTGAAATGATTCCAAGGCACTGAGTTGTCCTACCACGCATGCTCGCTGACGATGCTCTCGCATCAAAAACTCTATAATTACTTCCTCGTGATCCATAGATGGTAAATAGGGTAAACCGTCAAAATCCTCATGGAAAACTCTCTGATTACTTCCCCATGATCCATGGATGGTAAATAAGGTAAACTATTGGCTCTGGTTATGGAGCCTCACCTTGAGGGGATCATAAGAGTTTAACCCATGACCCCCCCCAATTGATTATTTGGGAAGAGATCCCATGTTTGGCTAAGGACCGCTTGAGCTAACCCTCAGGGTATATATATAGATTCAATCCAAAGTGGGTAGGGTATGTATACCTTCATAGACTTTAGCAGTTGAATCATTGCACAGAGGGGGTCCGTTGTCCCATAAATAAGGGGGTCTCATACACCAATTTGGTGTCTAGATTGGCTATGACCTTAAAATTAGATTATTAGATTATTTTTATATTAAATTTTAGAAATTTTGAATCTCTTTATAACGATACTTAGAATCGAGAGATACTTTTGAACTTCAAGATTATGGTTAACCACCTCCTTATAATATATTAATTTTATTTTATCCTCCAATTTTGTATCGCACCATAGATTCTCCTTAAATTTAGGTTGAACAATACTTTTAATATCATTGGTATTCTACATAATAACTTATGCTTCTATTAACCAATGTTTTAGGCAAGACTTGGCATCATAATTCCATCCCCGCTTGAGTCGTTGGTGATTTTGGCTAGAGTCTGAAGAAATTTTTGGGAGCTTCTTGTCATCCATGATATTTATATTGTTCTTATACTAAGATAACAAGAGTGGAAAGCATCTCAAAGAGGAGCTTTTTGTTATCCCATAACCAAAGGTATTCTCATTTACAATTATTTTCAAACTCATAATAAGCTTTCCACCCTCCATTTATCCTTTTCTCAATGCTATAATTCTAATTGACATTGTGATGAATATCAATTTAATTAAATTTATTATTAAATTTATTTATATTAATTTATATAGGCCCTCTAGTAAAATCATCATGAATGTGGGTAACACATTCATGAGAATAGGATCACAAAAAATTGTAAATGGCAATTTTTCGGCTGAATTCTTTAATGTTTTGACTGAACAAATGACACAAATGTTAGGCCGAAATATTTTTTCGAACAAATGTTAAATATAAAGGTGCCATGGAAATTTGTGCCACCAGAGACATGTCCCATACTTTTTATGTCCAACAACACAATTTTCGACCGAAATATGTTTTCATCTAAACTATTTTTTTGGTCGAAAACCTATTTAGGTTGAAAGTTTTATATATATATCGGCTGCATTTCTCTTTGACCAGCTTTTCTCCTGTCATTTTCTATGCACAGTGAAAATGAGCGACACCGAAGTAGTACTAGTAGCATTCGATCAACATCCGAGCAACACCAGCAACACTCAAGTGACACCAAAAAATCTGTGTGTTTACTCCGCTTTCTAGGTCAATTACTCTGCTTGCTAGGTTAATTACAAGAATTCTCTTCTAGTTTACAAAAATAATTTGTGTCTGCAAAATTTTCATAATGTTGTGTTTACTTTTGTCACTAGATGTATCTATTTTGCATGTAATATCAAAACCGTGCATTATAAAATTTCCAAGTCCAAAATTCATGTAGATTTCAATCTTACAAACAATGGTCATTTTTGGCCTTGAATGAGAAGATTCCATTGACAATTGTGAAAGTGTTAAGGGGTACCCTTATTTTTCTACACCACTACTTGATGTTATTCCTGTTGTTAGCATTCTTTGTTTTGTTTTACTGTGTTAAATATCCCAAACTAGGGATTAGAGCTAGGTATATGTTTACCATGGTTGTTGGTTGAATTCTCAGGGTTGTGACATCTGTAGAAACAATCCTTCCGTCTGCACATCCATGGTGTGCCTATGATCGATTTGATGGTCCTAACCATCCCCATCCTTGGGCACATAAGTATTATATGCCATATTCATATGATCCTAATATGACTTGTCATCTTCTTCGACATGATATGGTTAATGTTGAGTAAATGTACACAATTTTCCAATAGTGAAGTTGCATGGGATGTTTTCATTTAATTTCCTTGAACACTGCATCTCTATTAAAAATACAAAAATATAATAATTTATATCAGTGATGAGGATCTCTAACAACATTCTAAACTTGTGAATGCATTGAAAGTTGTGAATGGATTCAGTCTTTGCTCATGCCATCCTAAAATATTTTATTTTTCTTTTTTGGTTAAAATATCATCGTCTTATATTATATAGAAAAACACAATGTACTAATCATTTCCAGCAACAATTAATATATGAAAATCTTCACAGAACTAAGTGATTCTATTAAACATGGTTCTTGTGTCATTCTGAAAGTGAATGCATGTTATATTAAATGACACTTTAAGCTATTATGTCTGTTGAGAATTCACAACATTTGATGGTGCAGTAAATAACAGTTGTATTTTCCATTATCTAAACTGTTACATTTTTACCACCATGATGAATCAAGTGTCATGCATGTTTTAATTTAAATATTAATGTCTACTAGTGGCCATAACTGGCCAATGGGATTATAAGAAGTACAAATACGAGTGATCATTATGAGTGCTAAAGAATCTTTGGGAGAACTGCAAAAGAAATAAGAAATAAATAATACATAGTGAGTGACAAAGAATATATAACAGATAATCCTACGACTCTCACTTTTTTTTAAGAAATAGATTTATGGAGAATATCCCCATCTTCTCTGGAATTTCTAGATGGATTTCAGATCAACTATCAGTTGTAGAGGAGACTAGTAACCCCAAAGGACCTAATGGTAATGGCTCTCGAGACATATGTCGACTTTGCACGAGAGTGTCTTACCAATTGAGATTAACCCTTGGGGTTAATCCTATGACTTACTCATACTTGTTGGGTCTTGATTATGCTCTTGCTTTCATTGATGAGGTTAATAACCTTAGGAGGAAATTCTGGGACAGTAGGGGACAAGGTGGATTTATGATCAATAAATAAGTTCTTACAGAATTGAGTTGAAGCTACACTCACTTCCTAGTCACATGGAGGGGAAACTGTATTGAGTATTTATTTTTAAATGCCACTGTAAATTTCGTTAGGAAATCCTGAAGTCACACAAAATATTTTTCCTAGGAAAATATCACATAGGCTATAGTATTGATGACGTCATGCAAGAAAACACCAGGAAAAACAACAGAAACAATCAATGTGGAAACCAATGTAATCATATCTCATGCTCAAACCAATATAATAATTTACTCATCATTCTCTTATCAGCACCAACATTCAAAGCGTTCAATAAAGTAATTAATTTTTCCTTTAATCTCTTCATAGGTTAGTTTAATTGTCATTGTCAAGTAATGCTTTTGTACTTTAGTTTAGTTTTTGTAGAAATATCAAACATTTGTTGTTTTGTAGAAATAACAAACATATTTTTTTGCCTAGTTTCTGTTAATTTTATTTCCATCTTAAATGTAGTTTTGTAGAAATAGCAAACATTTTTTTTTCTTATTTTTCTATTAATTTTCTTTCAAACTTAAATGTAGTTTTTGTAGAAATAAAAGACATAGGTACCACTTATGATTAGCCTGGATCAAACCTTTAAAGCTTGTTGATACATCTTAGGGAATAATTATTTCTCCATTCATACTTTGGATGACTCAACCCTACAACCTTAAGGGAGATTTCATCAGAACTAAATAAATGGATGCATCATCACCCTTAAGGGAACATAAGTCTCTCTACAACATTTAAGATGATATAACTTTTATGTTATTCAAGCTAGTGTATTTGTATATAATATATTTCTTTGTATTGGAAATCATGTATAATTTTTATATGGTAGAAAAGTTGAGTTACATGTGCAAGTTCATTCCAAATGTGGATCAACCTTGGAGATCCATCACAATTCTCTTCTTCATGCCATGTAGCTTCTACACCTACAACAATGAATTCTAGGAGACTTCCTTCCATACTTCTCTCTGTCTTTTTCCACATTAGTTTCTAGTTCACCAAAGGCGTCTCTAGTAAATTAACCATATATAGTTAGCTTAATTTCATTTGACAATTTTTTGGTAAAACCTCGTATCAAACCAATGTCATGTACCTTAATAATTTATAGTTGTGTTAACATAATAAATATCTAAAACTCTATCAGCCCTAACTTTTATCCTTTCTTTTCCTACCATATTATTTCTCATTTTTTACATAAGACTATGTCAAAACTCCACTCATTCCTTTATTTCCTTGTTAGTTGCATGCATGTTAGGTATATATTCATACTCACCATCATGTTTCATGTGGTAGCATGAATACATTCTCTCATTACATTTTGAGAACTCCCTACTTGTTACCTTTCCATTTCTTGAGTGAAGGTTCTCTCATTTTCTTATTTTCTTCTTTCCTTTCCAGTTATGACTATGTTTCATCTTCCTATCCTTCTTTTAGATTTATTTTCCTTAACTCCTTTCATCTTGGAATCAACTAGATCTATCCTCAAAACATGTCTAACTTATCTCATCTTACTCAACTAGTTGTTAGTAGCCATCCAATGCTTCATAAAACAATTTTAATCCAACATTTTAACATAAGAGGTCCAACACCTTACAATATAAACCAAGTAAACCATGAAGGATTGATAACACTTCCTCCCAACATGATGTATTTTTCTACCAGTAACAAATTATATCATACAACTTTACCATTTACTCCTATCAAAGTAAACATACAACCTCCTACCACATGTAGGGCATGTGGTGAACTCATTTCCTACATCTGACAACCTGAAGAGTATGTCCTTAGAGAATTCAAATATATTAGAAAATCTCTTCGAAAACCTTTTTTCTACTCAACAAATTACTTATACCATTCCTCTAGTTGTACCTCAAATTCCTCCCCTTTTGTACCTTACGTTCCTCCACCCAAATGGTGTGAAACACCTTAGTATCTTCCTTTTTAGAAAAACACTCATGCAACTAATCACAAGGATATAAAGGTTTACTTGCCTCCAATGCCTCATCTTTTCCCTACTTAGTCACCTCCTTCTTTGATAACTTTGCAAATTACTTGGTATTTCCTCAATTGTCATCTTGAGAATGACCTTATTAGAGATGACTTCCCACTAGTTAGGGATAAGCACCACTTTCTTGTTCTCTCTCTTGATATTTAACCTTTAGTTGGTTACATTCCATATATTGCAACTACAAAATCCCTTTCAATACACTGACACCTTCTTCCTCTCATATTTCACCTATTTTCCCCACCCATGCTCCAAAAGGCTTGTTGTATTATCTTTCCTTGTTGACTCATCATTGACATATGTCACCTTGGACTTACATTATTATATTATTTTTCAGTTACATTATTACTAGGATTTGTTTGAACCAAATTTGCCATCCAACGAATGGTTCTCTACTTGAATTACTAAGTTGTAACACTTTTACAAGTTATTCCATGAAGAATTAGAGGCTTCGTAAGTTGTGTTGTCCTTTTAATTTTTCCATAACTACTCATGACATCTATGAGAATGGAAATCCTAGTGGGAACTTCCATGAAATTATGGTTGAGGCCACTCCACTATAGTTAGCCTCGTAATATTTTGGGATATAATGAATATTAAGGTCTATACTAGGTCAAATCCTATCATTACTAGAAAGAGATGGAAAAAAGATCGAAAAGAAATTGGGTTAAACTGTACTCAATGTTGACATCCTCCATTTAAATATATAGCCTAGAATGTGACCATTCCTTCATATTGCTACTACCAATGAATGAGTTTAATAATGTTCCAATGATTTGGTTCTTTTCTTACTCGTCCTTGTAACACATAGTTGATCCAATGACTTTAATAATTTACTCATCATTATCTTCATCATCAATAGCATTTAAAGCTACTTATCCAATTTAATACCACATTAAAGTTCCCAAACAACTACAATTTTTAGAGATCCATATCCTTATTTGATACCAACTTCAATACGACCTTCAAAGCAATCAAATCAACATAGATTTTAGAATCCCCCCTACCTGCCACATTATCCTACTTTGAAATTAAAATGTTAAGAATTGTACTCGTAAATAAATGATCCATTGTGCCACATACAAATAATTTATCCTAGATAGTACTATGTGAATGCCCCTAGCATATTGATTATTCAATTAGAGGATGATTCATAATATTGGATTTTTGAACCTTTTAGCGGATTTCTATGCCTTCAAATATTGATCTAACTTGATATGCACATTGAAAGTGTGGAATATATCTATGTTAATGCTTCATTCCTCAAAACTAACCACATATATACCTTTGGTTTAAGAGTATTCTTAATATTCCACAAAGCCTTCCACCACCAAGCATCCCCTTTTTGGCAAGTTTTGCAATTCACCAAAAATAAAGAGAAAAACAAATATTTGATCCAATAACTTAAAATTTTCCTCATCATTCTCATCATTAGCACCAACATTCAAAGCATTCAATCGAGAAATTAATTTTTTCTTTATCTTTTCATATATTAGTTTCATTGTGAGGTAATGCTTCTGCACTTTAGGGAGATGTTTCTCTATGTGTTTGAATGACGAATCTTCTCGAATGGAAACATGCACTTTATTATACAACTCTTCAAAGTTTCAGGCTCTATACATTTACTAATTAACTAAGAAAATTTGGATTGGCACTTTGGAATTTCAATATGAATAGCCACCAGACTAAGAATGACATTGTTCTGATTGTTTTGGTTTGTACAATCCAAACATATTATTTAGTCACTTGGGAGGAAATGTGTTTATGTGAAGGGCCTTTCTCCGCCATGCCTTTTCATTGCTCAACATTATCTTATAGATCTATGTTTTTTGGGAATAAGAGAGATTAACTACCTTTATCATGGTAAAATGCTACTTTTATTGTGGTCAAATTGTGATGCCTTTTTAGACTCCCCATTCTTGAGATGATGGAACACCATTAAACTTGGTCAACACCTTAATTTTTAATTCTCTATGCCCATATAGGTTTGAACTTGGGTCATTAACATGGCAACATTCATTTTCAACCTCTAAACCACAACTGGATGGATATCCATTCACTTAAACTTCGTACTTTAATGGAATTTGTTCTTAGGATGTGGAATAAACAAATTTTTATATGATATATTAAAATATTGTCCATTGATTAAACATAGTTTTCTTGTGACACATCATAGTTGTGGCTTGTCATAGATTTGTAGCTTGGTACACATATAATATATATTTATTGAGAGGAGTCGTTGCGAAGTGAGTCTCCAATTATGCCTCACAAATTCTCTTGGCTATCGAATGAAAGTAGTAGAGGGATCCCTAGTTCGACAAGGACCCCTAGTCCAATAAGGAACACTAGTCAGGAAGGGGAAACTAGTCACACAAGGGAGTCTAGTCAAACAACAAGATCTAGTCAGTCTAGACTATGATCAAATTCATCTAGATCTGGTCAGGTTGGAGATCAAGGTACATGCATGTTTATATGCACATGTTAAATTGCACATGCATATATGTTGAAATTGATAAAACTAATTGTACTTGATAAATTTGTTTTCAGATACATCATTTAGTAGATCACAAGAAAGAGAAAAGTGCAAGAGAGAGCACAACCATCTACATGTGGTGCTCAATTTGATCCATTGCATGATGGATCATTGTGATATTTTTCTACTCATGATTTTTGGGAATTTTGTTTTGGGGAAGAGTCTCCTATGTCGGCCAATGTACAACAACCCCAATCAAATCAAAAACCTATGCTAGTAAATTGTTTTTTGATTTTTTGTGTTTTTATATAAATCACTTGTGCATATGGACATGTGTATATATTTCATTGTGCATTGTCCTAAATATATATAAATGTTTCTAAATATGTAGAGGATTGGGATTCTCTTGGGGACTATAATGAAGCAGAGGGTGAATTTCAAGCAGAGAGTGAGGGTGAAGGTGAACAAGGAGAGAATTTTCAATAAAATGAAGATTACACCCCTATCACCACCTATCCCTTGGGCATTGGAAAGAAGCTTCCATTGGAAGGTTGGGTTGAATAAATGACCCTTCAATGTTGCACAACCCACCATGCAAAGTTGAAGCATGATCTTGAGAAAATGGATCTCCCTGCAGAGATCAAACAAATCTTGAAGAGGGCATTGGATCAATATGTGTTAGAATTGGTAAATGTTTCATGCATTCAATGATAATTCTTTTATTAGATCCACATCATCAAAAATGTTTAACTAACCAAAAATGGTATGTTCATTAATTGCATTTCACTCAAATGTTAAATGATTCATCATTAAATTTGGGACTATTATCACTAGGCATGGGATTTTTTCCATAGGTTCACAACTCATAGGTATTGTATGTTTAAGAGTTTAAAGCTATGATTTCAAGTGTCAATCATTTAATTTTAATTCATTAAATTATTTAAAAATGTTATATATATGTACTTATATATGTGTATATGTATATGTATATGTATATGTATTATAGGGGAACCAGGAGAGGACCTTGGGTATGGCACAACCTTCTTCCATCTTGGAAGATGTTCCAGTTGGTAATTCACAAGTATCAAGTATGGTTGAAAGCTTGTAATTATGATTATATGCATCATAATTTAATTCTAATTATTAGTTTTTTTCAATATAAGTACTTACAATTATGTCTATAATATGCATTTAAAATGTCTTATATGTCAACTTACAGGAGAGAGTGGTGGAGGAGAACATGCTCATATATGATAATTCATAGATGATATATGTTGCATTTGTAAGTTCTAGTTTGTTTTTATGAGAACTTTATCGAATGATTACATAATTATTTTTTTTAATTAATGTATATACAATTTTTGGAATTTTGTTCATCTTTGTACTTAATGTGTCATCAAATAGTCTACAACATTTTCAAATGCTCTATTTTTCAACATTGTTGGCATAGGCTCAGACTTAGGGTTTGATGTTTAACAATGCACCCAAAAAAACCTGACTACCGGCCCTTTTGGAAACACCTGCGAAGAAAGTGAGGTCTCACCCAAGGTAGAAGCAGGGGGGGTTACAGGACACAGGTGTCTATAACCAAGCCTGGGACATAGATCTGTGACAATAACACTTCACATAGTACTATATTAATTCTTAGAAGATGGCATGCATTAGTTCATTAACCTTATTAACATCGCAGAACATACCCAAAGATAGATGTAACAACAAGGATTATGCACTTTAAACACTTAGCACTTAACACTGAGTCATATCTAACATCCATTCATCCTTAACACAAGTAAATTACTAAGCAACAACATATCTATCTATCATACATAATAATCAAGGCACTAAGAAGATAAATAACATAAACAACACATCACAAATCACATCAAAGACACAAGATATACGTGGTTCACCCCAGTGTGGGGCTACATCCACCAACCTCTTCGCCTTATTTATTAGTCATCCATATATTACATTCAATTTCTCATGTGAACTAAGCCACAGAGTCAAGATTTGCACCAGACAGAAGATCTGCGCACTGAGCACCAGATCCTCCTTCC
Organism: Picea glauca; assembly: GCA_000966675.3. Taxonomy (NCBI): domain Eukaryota; kingdom Viridiplantae; phylum Streptophyta; class Pinopsida; order Pinales; family Pinaceae; genus Picea; species Picea glauca. Next base: position 1,456,366 of record JZKD02S0723177.1, read on the forward strand.
AAAACTAGGTCAGGGCATAGAGCTAGCCCTTTATCGAGCACAAAGCCTTAACACATATACATTCCTTTTCACAAAGCGCTCAACTACTAGCACTTAGCTCCAAACACTACTTGAGATACTTCACACAGAGCCACTTAGATACGCAAGCCTACTTCTACAATACTTTCTTCTTTATTTATAGTTTTACAACCTCTTACAAAAGGGCCTAAACATTGGAAAATCCCATGGGCCGACATCCCATAAACCCATTACAAAAACCCTAGAGAACCCCTCAAAAAATGTGATATCCATGATCTCATCTCTGCTTGGGCGCTCCATCATCGACCAATGTGTCGAAGTACCAAAGTGGGTCAAATCTGACCAAGGTTTCCTCAAAACTTGGTCGAGGAACAACAGGCCCCCAACACTCACTTGTGACTTGTCCCGAGTCACTCAGGTGCGGATAGTGCTGCTTCGAAGGCCTCAATCTTAACTCAAGCTACCTCGAATTGTTTCTTTGCCTGATCCTCCAACTCAGTGAGATCTTGGATCATCTGCTCTATAAAATTCCCTTTTAGGTATTTTTTGGATGCTGCAACGACTTGATCCAATTGCAAGCCCTACCCATCAATTTCTCTGAACACCTTGCAGGCTTCCTCCTGCATAGGTTGTATCTTTTGTGCAACTTCCATTACCCTTCCCTAGAGGGAAATGATATGCTGATGCACTGTGCGCTACTCCTGGGATCTCTTCATTCTTTCTACGGTGATGAGTAGCTTCATCTACACCTGCATTGACATTGCCAACTGTTGCACCTCCTTAACTTCGCTTCCAGCTTTCTTAGCTTTGGATCCTCGATGAGGAGTTCATATGTATGTTCTCTTCTATCACTCAGTTGTTTGCATTCCAAGGTGAGGGATCTTATCCCTACCACTGTTTTTTTAGTGATCTCCTCCCTTTGGTCACACACCTCCTGCAGAGTGCTCGGTACTGCTTGGGCCTCCAATTCTGTTATCCTGGCCTGAAGTTGTTGGAGGGTCTCAGCGAGCTTCACCACTTAAGCCTTGATTGAATCCTTCTCTTCCTATAAAAAACCTGGTACAGAGTGAAATGCCTTACTAACTACTTCTTTAACTATGGCCCACTCTGTGAGCAACTGCTCCTTTTCTCTTTGTAGCTGGGATTTTTCCTCCTGGAGAATCACCTGAAACTCTTCTCTCTCACTTTCATAGGTGGCTACTTTGTACCACGCTACTAGTAATTGTTATAAGACTTCATCTTTCTATTGTTTCAAGGATTTTGTAGCCTTCTCCTTCTCTTCCTGTATTCTTTGAAGTTGAGCTTTTGTTGCATCCACAAGTCTTCTCAATTGGGCTGGTTCATCCCCCAATTTTGTAATCTATGATGATGAAGGCACAATAGGTACTGCACAGACCAAACTAACAACTTGTTGTATTTCCTTCAGTTCCTTATCAATCCTTCCATATAGCTCTTCCTTCTTCTCTCCATATCTCTACAACATGTCCTCGGAATCGTTCTCCATGGCTCCGCAGACCAGACTAATATCATCCTCCATGAGCGTGGCCTCCAACTGGGGCTTACTAGCACACGTCTTCTTTCTTGTTGAAGGTTTCTTTGGAGAAACCTTCCTCTTTTGCGGTGTTACTATTCTAGTACAAGGGTCTTCAGGCAATGTAGCTTCAACTCCTCCTTGCTCTTTTCCTTCATCCCCTCCTCCTTTTCCATATACTTTGTCTTCTCCTCCTCCTCCAAGTGAGCCAAACTTGTTATCTTCAAAAGCGTTGTCCTCCTCATTGCTCTCTATATCTTGGACTTCTTCTTTCTTTTTCTTCTTTTTCGTCCCACTGAACTGTCCGACATGCTCAACTCGAGTGACTATGGGGCTTCCTATGGTGTCAGTTTCAGAGAGTTCTACATCAGTGATAGGTACAAGAAACTTCTCTAGATATTCCTTTGTGATCTTCTCCATATATTCATCTTTTATATTGTAGTACGAATGTAATTCTCCCCCTGGTTCTCATCTCTGGGCGCAATGATGTAGATGAAATGTGAATATATGTGGAAATTTTATATTGGTCGGTACTGGTGCAAGGTACGTGGTGTCATGCATAAAAATGATTCAATGGAAACCTTTAATTGTTGGTAGTATGCATGAAACACGACATTGGACTTCCACTGCTTCATCATGTCATTGGTGTACCACAAGGTGGAAAACTGAGCGGCCAATGGCTCCGAGGGTTATATTTATGGGAAGGTGGATCCTTCAGGCATTTTCCAGGCTACAAATGTGATCAGAAGGATCAACCAGTTGTAGTGGAATTCATATCCCAAATCCCGGGCTTCGCGACAATGTTTCTCTAGTTCATTGACGAGGTAGTTTGCCTAGTTCATTTGCATGCCCTCCACACATTTTCCTGCAAGATCCACTATGAACCCGGTGACTTGTGTGGGGAAGTTCTTCCTTACGATATTACAAGCTATGAGTTGGCAAGCGAGTCACACTGCGCCATCTTGTATAGAGGCTACCTTGTAACCTCACTTTCCTTTTTTGACTTCATAATCTTCCTTAATGCGTTGTGCCAGGGAATGGTCTGAGGCCTTCCCTAGATAAAACTGTTGAGGGCCAGGCCCTTCACGCTTAAGCCTGTGATCTGGTGGATCAACGTTGGATCCACGGTAATCCTTCGGTCGAGCCACAGGAATCCGTCGTGATAGCATGACAAGAGGAGTTTAACCCAAGCGTTAACCTCATGGTGGCAGCCAAAATGGGGGATCTTCATTACATTAAACACAGCGGACTGCGCCATCCCTTTAATCTATGGCTATGAGACGAGGAGAGGCTTCTTCCCGGTTGACTTCATCAAGTAGCAGTGGGGCGCTAACATAGCGTACTTTTTCCTGGCTCCTAAATTGAAGTTGTTGTTCTTCAGTAGCAGGATATGTCCTAATTGACTCTCGACTACGCCTATTCTTTTCGAAATGTACGTGGTGAACATGGTGTACTCATAGTCTTGGGGAATGATTTCATGGTTAACGACACCAACCAAAGGTGGAATGTACTCGAGTAGCATCGACGGGATCTGCTTCGCATTAGCCAGATCACCGCAATGCTTACATCGTTGCTCAATCACAGGGTTGACACGACCAGAATGACATCCAGTCGAATGGGAAGCTTCCAGTCCCCTAGTTGACGATGATTGAACACCTTCAGATATTGGTTTGTCATCCATTAGCTTCATAAGGATTTCCTCGACATACTTCTCTAGTTCAATGTGTTCGCCCAACATTATAACTTTTAAACAGACAGGTCAGGGTAGACCAATGGATGGAGGGGTAGAAAAATACACAGGCGGGGTCTTAATTCAGATAATGATAGATTGTACATCTTGACACATAGACAATTCTCTTCTTGTCTTAGTTAATTATGGGTGGTAAAAAGTGGTCATGGCGCAGTGACCAATGGGTTAAATAAGTGGGGCACCGTAACGGATTCTTCTAACGACCAGGAATTCTTCCATCGATGTGAATCTTTCCATTATGGCATGGTCTCAACATCCAAAAGTGGTACATCAGCCCATAAATGTGTTTTATAACCATTCTGGAGTGTCGTTATAACGGTCAGGGCACCTCCAATGGTCATATAACTTCACCAGGATGAAGTCCCATTCTACGTGGTCCTGCTTTTCCGACGAGGTTCAAAATCTATGAACCTGCCTCCTGTAAGGTTCCAATCTATGAATTCTTCCATCTGGTTTATGAAACTTCTTGTAGCTTTTCCAACTTATCTTTATTTTTATTAATATTCCTTGCCTTCTTCCCTATGATCTGAGTATCTCTAACTGTTTCTGGAATCCTCTTTCCATTTTTATTCTTATCTTCCCCTAGCGCAGTGGCTTCGCACTGTTGAGGTTCCCTCAAAGGGTATGAAGTTAATAGTCATTCTCTTAATACTTTCTGGGTGGATATACTTATTTATTTCATAGAAAGGTTCTTTAACCCTTCTTGCATTTTCAACCTTGACATCTAATTCTCTTGCCTTTTTTCTCTCTTGCGTTGTTAATTTGTTCTGTTGCTTCGACTTATCCTCTTCTTCTTCTATTAGTCGATCAATTTTTCTAGCTATGAAATCTTTTAGTTCTTGTGTATTCTTCTATGTGGCATCTTCCTCTGCTTTCCTTCTGATTTGATCTTTCTCAATCCAAGTCTCACCTAGCAAAATTGGGAAAGGGGCGTTGTCCCCAACAAACTTAACGACTTCAAATTCCTCTTCAATCGATGTTCCATGAATAATAATAGGTACATTAGTAACTCTTCCACACAAAGTTATCATCTTACTCTTAAAAAAGCCTATCCTTCCCATTGAAGGTACCATAGTAGGCTTTCCCAAAATTTCCCAAGTGTCTTATGTCATAATATTCACTTGTGTTTCCTCATCCAAGACATAATCTATGTTGAAGTCTTCTATTCTTGTACTTATGCGTTGTTTTACTTTCAGGATCTCTCTTAAACTGACATCCTTGTGAGCGTCCATCATTTCTTTTAACTGTAATAACATAGTCTGGAATTTCTCTGATTCTTTCTCTTTATGGCTTCCTATCATGCCCTTAGTCTCTTGACTTTCTTCATAGTATTATTGTATTATGTTCATCCTTTTGACTTTAGAAATCATCCTTGGACAATCCTCAACCTCATGACCAACAATCTTACAATAAAGAAAAACAGGATCTGCGCTAGGGAATTCCTTAGAAAGATGTCTCGGCCTTTTGGAGTTATAACACGAAGTTAATCCTCTTTTTCTCTTAAATGTTCCCCAACCCCTTATGTATTGCGCACTAGGATCATAGTGTTGGAACTACAATCTGCAAAAAACAATTATAGGTTCCTCCATCCACTTATTAGTCCAAAAATTCTTTCTATGCATAGGAATAACATATCTTTCTTCATTTCCATTAAATTTACTCAAATCAGCTCTTTATTTCAACTATGCCCTAGCCTTCATACTAGGACAAAATCTATTAAAAAGACTTAAGTTCATGTTTTCAAAAAGAAAAAAATGACTTCTCTTTCTCTTGTCAAAGAACAAAGATTACCTTGTTAGGATCTTACCTCTTTTCTTTAGATAAACTTACCTTTTTAGCACAAAGCTTCACAATTCAAGTAGAGTACTGCACACTTCAGTAGCATATCTACACAAAAAGATTCTCTTTTCTTAACTTCAGTTCCCAGCAATCACAGTTTCAGGTCCCAACAACACAACCATTTGTTGGCACAGGGGCAGACCTAGGGTTCGACGCTATGGATGATTTTAGGGGCTAAATTTCGCTCATGGGCTAATTTTCGATGGTTTTTCCAAAAACGAGATTCGCTATTTTAAAAATGATTTGCCCAAATTCTATAGGATAAAATTATTTTACTTTAAAAATCACCAAAATTTTATAAAAACTATATAAAATCCTTATAAATTTTAATATTTTTTTCAAAAACATCGCCAAACATTTATAGTTGGCATATGAAGGATTAGTAGGATTCGCTAAGGTTTCTACATTTTAAAACAAATTTCCATCCTTAAAATCACCCCTGCCCAATGCTTAACAGTGCACCAACAAAACCTCGACTACCGTCCCTTTCGGCAACACCTGTGAAGCAGGCGAGCTCTCATCCGAGGTAGAAGCAGGGGGGTACAAAACACAGGTGTCTGTAACCAGGCTGAGACACTGATCTGTGATAATAACACTTCGTAGAGTACTCTATTAATGCTTAGAAGATGACATGCATTAGTTCATTAACCTTATTAACATCGCAGAACATACCCAAAGATAGATGTAACAACCAGGATTATGCACTGCAAACACTTAGCACTTAGCACTAAGTCAAATCTAACATCCATTCATCCTTAACACAATTAAAGCACTAAGAAACAACAAATATATCTATCATACATAATAATCAAGGCACTAAGAAGATAACTAACATAAACAACACATCACAAAGCACATCAAAGACACAAGATATATGTGGTTCACCCCATTGTGGGCCTACATCCACCAATCGCTTCACCTTCTTTATTAGTCATCCAGATCTTACATTTAATTGCTCCTGTGCACTAAGCCACAGAGTCGAGCTTCACACCAGATTGGATATCTATGCACTGAGCACTAGATCCTCCTTCCAAAACTAGGTCAGGGCACAGAGCCATCCCTTTATTGAGCACATAGCCTTAACACATATACATTTGTTTGCAAAAAGCACTCAACTACTAGCAAATAGCTCCAAAAAATACTTGAGCTACTTCACACATAGCCACTTAGCTACACAAGCCTACTTCTACAATACTCTCTTCTTTATTTATAGTTTTACAATCTCTTACTAAAAGGCCTAAACATGGAAAAATCCCATGGGCCGACATCCCATAAACCCATTACAAAAACCCTAGAGAACCCCTCAAAATCGGTGAGATCCGCGATCTCAGCTCTGCTTGGGCGCTCCATCCTCGACCAATGTGTTGAAGTCCAAAAGTGGGTCAACTCTTACCAAGGTTTCCTCAAAACTTGGTCGAGGGCCAACAAACACATTACATTATTTTAATGGAAATATGTTTATTAGTAACTATTTGTTTTCTATGGGTAATTGTTTGGGTAATTTTTTTGTAATTACTAGTAATTTTTATGTGTTTGTTTGCATGTTGGTAATTGTTGTGGTTTCCTTCCCTTTGTCTATTATGGATAAATATCCATTATATTGGATTATCTATTTGTTTATTAAATATGATATTTTATTTGTAATTGCAACATTTAGCAACAATATTGTAAAACCCTATAGAAATATTGTCAATCAACTTTGTCAAAGAGTTTTTCTCTTTGATGTGCATGGGTACAAATGAATCTAGGTTGGAACTACTCTTTCCTTTCATGCTACCTATTCGAATATTTAAATCCCATATATGGATGGATTCCTACAAGGTAAGGAAGACAGTCATTCCCAAATTGATATGTATCTATGTTAGAACCAATGAAAGGTTGGAAGTTTTACAAGCCATATGCCTTAGATTGTCTTGCTTCAATACCTTTATGTTACTTTAATATTGCTGGCTGGAAAACTCGTTACTTGGTTGGAAAAATACTCCTCTAAAATCCATCATAAAACTTTTGTTTATCCTTCTTTGGATAAGTCATCTACCACTAAGTTGTGTTGTCTATATACAAGGTGATAGGAGTTGCTTGAAAAACAATCTCCATACTTTTAAACTCTTTTAGGAACAATAGAAAAAAATATTTTTCATCTTGAAATAACCATTCATCTAGTTCGATACAACAAAAGAGTCACCAATCAATATATAGGTCTTCCAGTTATCAAATTTTTCGTTTGTCATTTTTATCATCTCATCAGTCATCCATCCTTGTTGTCAAATCGATGTAGTAACTGCATCAACAATGTGTGCTAGTTTGTAAATTCCTTTTCTCTAAAGCTTATCAATCATATCCCAAAGGACTCTATATACTTATCCACATCCAAGCCATGTATTTCCCCTATTCTAACATTTTCCCTATTTCCTACTTTACAAACAAACATGTTACCCACAAGAGGAAAAGATGGTGCTATAGCCTTCCAAACAATAGACACATTATGGATAGGTTTATTTTCCTTTCAAATCCATTATTCAATAGTTATTGGCTATATGCATTTTTGAGATATCATCTACATCGACAAAACCTTCTTGGAAATTGGACTCCACAGACTTCTGGTAGTCAAGTCCTTACTAAAAAATTAATGTTTTCTTTCACCTCACACCTCCCTTGGTTTGGATAAACACTACCATTTGAATAAGGGAATGCCATGTTTTCCTCCCCTACCTATCCACATAAATTTAATGCATTTATTTGTATTCGTTTATAGTATCCATTTAGGAATGAAATCAATGATATGCACTAGTATATCTTCACCCTATTTTTTTGTTCTCTATGTTTATTAGTAGCACTAGATTTCCCTTTGACCAATTTAGGTTGTCAACATCAATTACACAAGGTTTCTCAATAGTTCATGTTTTAGGCTTGTTGGCATTTGATTACCATGGATTTCTTCTTTGAGCAAAACATTAGTGGGGTTCTTGAGAGAAATCTCTCTTCCCAAATCAAATAAACAACTGGCACATACCCATTTTCTAAGATCTTACATTTTCTCATAATGCATTATATTAATTTATGAAGTAAATAATACAAACCATTCATACATTTTGTTAGCTCTTTGGTTTTAAATTCCAATATTTGATTCATGAATACTTAATGAAGCATTGCACACACCAAAATGTTTTTCCATTCAGAAGTTGGCTTTTGGGTGCAAGTCCCCGGGTTGATGAAATATCATCCTCCCTTGATCCAATACTAACATCACTTTGATGTGCCTCTGTGCTTTGTGGACCCCCTTGCTTATGATTGATCTTTGTGATGCTTTATTAAATGAAATATTATTAAAATCACTATTACATTTCGTTCCAGGTTAATGAATACTAAGGTATCATCGATCAGACGATCAATGGGGCTTACCTTTTCCTTTCAATACTTTGGCTACACAAGAAACACACCACTACATTCTGCGACACGAAGATTGAACACTACACAACATGTCTCTTGTTATCATTAAGGATTAAAACAAACATTTTGAATCAATTATGTGTCTTCTTGTCCCTTATTTCTTTGTCAAGATAAAGAGCCAACAATAGAGGGTATATAAGAATAACCATGATATGAAAATATACTAGGATTTTCAAATTATAAAACATTCTTAAATAGTAAGCAACCCGTGATGGTCCATGTAGCTCCTAGAACCCATTCAAACAATAAAATAAATACCATGGAGATGATAAGCATAAAAACTATGTGAGTATAATCTTGGAAACTCTAGCTTTGAAGTTTGAATATATGAATTTTATAGGTATTTTAATATTGGATGGATCTTTGATCTGTAATATTTAGATGTGGAATTTTTAATTTGATAAGATTATTGAGGTTGAATGTCTAAGGTATTACTTGTCTTCATTGCCTACCATCGATGGATTAGAAGGTCTGCTATGGTAAATAGAGACAAAAAATCAGAACTGGAAAAACGACTCTGCTACAACAAGATAAAAATACAAGGAAAAATAAGTCTTCCAACTTACTGTGTGAAAATTCAACTAAAGATAGTAAAAGAAAACATAACAATGACAATGACATGTATCTACAACATGAATTAACAATTTTTTTTTTCACTAGAGAAAAATCATTTATGGAATAAAACTCTAGGATTTATTCAATAATTATGAGATATTTTAAGGTACAAAACAAACTATTACCCACTTTCCACTTATTCCTTTCAGTCTCAATTTTTGATACTCAAATGCTATGAATCCTTTGTTTTTCTTGTCTTGGTCTTGTAGTTTTTGATTTATACGAATATACACTATGAATTCTTGGTTCTTTTGGCCTCTGTCATGCAAATTCAAGACTCTACAGACACACCTTGTGAATTGTGCTCCATTTTGTGTCCTTTCTCTCCTCTTTGTTGGCTGCCTAATGATATCCCCTTCTCCATTTTCCAAGAAATATGTTTTGCTAACATATTGCTTGTTGGTTTGGTATGGAATTCATTATAATAACCTCCTATTCATAAAGGAAAATTAGTCTAATCACAAATATGAAATAGGAAAATAGAGACAAATATTTGCAGATACAACTCGAAAAGAGAATAAAATCATAACACAAAAGATGTGGTTACTACAAGGGTATAGAAGACCAAATAAGGCTGGTATTAGCTCTCCTTACCTGTCTCCAAGTAAAGTGAAATTAATGTGAGACTTGTGCCAATATCTCATATCCTGATAGGATGTGACATCAAGAAAACAACTGATTGTGGGGAAAAATTATTTGTTGGATAATGATATCAGTAACTCACAAATATTATCCCCTCTCTACATATATTAATGGCTCAAATGTAAGACAATTTAATCAAAATTGTGTCTTATTAAACTCACAATATTGTTATTACAATGAATTCTATGCCATAATTTATAAACAAGTATCATTGATTTGGAATCCTTATAATCGATTGAAGACCAGGGTTCTAGAGAAATCTGAATCCAACACATGATGTTTGGTGTCCATCGAAATGAAGCTCGATCCTCTTTTGGATGTGTAAGAGTTAGTTAATTTCCCAAAAATAAATATTGTATATGGGAGTTTCCTATGGTTTTGAATAAGCTTTAATATCCAAATATAAACCTTATATTCACTTAATATAAGATGTTCTCATTATAAACAAAAATATGTTTCTTGGCAACATATGTTGTCTACTAGAGTATAAGACTTATTCAATGCAAATATTGTATTTAAATTGTAAGGGACTTGAGTCATCCAAAGTCTCAATGTATAGCATTGCTTTTATAGTGTAAGAGAATGAATTAAAGTTGAAACACTAAAATAAATGATCTCAAGCACACAAGATGAAAATTGTAGTTATGCTATAGATCATAAAACTAGTACTCATAAAGAATGATTGAGGCAAGTTAGAAAACATGTTGTATACCCAGTCTAATAAACCAATCTAAATTCTTTTGGGTAAGCTTCTTAGACATTACTTGAATACCATGGATATGTGTTAAAAATATTGGCATTTAATGTTCTCTATGTTGGCAGTTTACATATCCCAATGATATTTTATGTCTCTTCATGTCAATGGACTTTTTTCCAATGTTGTACATTACATATATGTTAATAGGCATCTTGTATAAAGTTCAACATTGATTTGCACTTTTGCATAAATGTCTTTATGTAATTTTATTTTATCTTCCTTGCTGCCATATTTCCTTGGGATGCATGCTCACAAATTTTCATGCAATTCCTTCTTTTCTAGCAAGTAGAAGTCTGAAAATTTCTGAAGACTTTCCATCCAAGCTTGAATGAAGTTATGATCATGAAAATTCAGTTATGTATACAAAATTTGTTACAAGAGGTATAGAGTACCATTTTTGGTTGGTTGTGATAGTGTGGGATGTCTTTCCTTTGATTTGGGAAAGTGAAGGATGTGCTTTTGTTAACTGTCAAGCTATTGGGTGTTATACAAAGGAACTGGTGGTTTGGAGTTTTGGTTTTCATGTAGTTTATGACATATAATTTATAACTTGTCTTCTTGTTGCAGATAGATTGCATATTATTGATTATTATACTTATTCGAAAAATTGTTTGGGTAAAATATTTTATCTATAATTTATTATTATTTAAGTATGAAGCAAAAACAATGTTTACCTTTGGATGTACTACATAGATGATTTTAGGGGCTAAATTTCGCTCATGGGCTAATTTTCCATGGTTTTTCCAAAAACGAGATTCGCTATTTTAAAAATGATTCGCTCAAATTCTATAGGATAAAATTA
>JZKD02S0723177.1:1484964-1501632 GCA_000966675.3 Picea glauca
ATACATCAATCTACTCTATTGGGACTTGGTGGTAGCCGTACTTTAGATCGATATTATTGTTTATTATTTGGCCCCCCTTGAGCTAGTCAAGGAGATCGTCAATTCAAGGAATTGGGTACCAGTTCCAGACTATGATTTTATTTAGGGAAAGGTAATCAATACAAAGTCCCCAGGTTCCATCTTTCTTTTACACAAGAACAATTGTGCTTCCACAAGGTGATGATCTTTGTCAGATGTTCCTTTTTTCAAGGATCTATTGAATCTAACGCTTGATCTGATCAATTTATAAAAAAGAGCGGTGATAGACTCGCCCATTGGGTAGTGGTGCACCGGGGGTCATATCGATTGAATGCTTGACCTCACAGTGCAGAGGTACCCCAGTGGGTGAGGAGAAGATGTATTTGTATTCTTCCATGACCTTATCCACTTTCTTCTGTTGCGCGAAGAGACCTTCCACGGAAGTCATGGATGTCACTGCAACCTTCCACTCACTTTGACCACGAATCATGAAAAAGAAAAACTTCTCAGTCTTTCTTGGAAAATATCAATAAAATGTCCTAAGAGATTACCTTCCTACATTTCTTGGAAAATATCACAGAAATGGAAATAGCTGTGATTACCTCGGTTATCCTGTCCAAAGTAATAATAACACTACAAGGCCTTGAATCATATACAACATGATGTTTCCATAGATAAGGTTGTCTTGAAAGAACACCAAAAACTTCAAGGGGGGAAACATCACACAATACCTCATCTTTGAAGGGATTGATGTCGTAGGGAAAGAGACACTATTGAATGACGCAGAGATCACTCCCTTGGTGGAGGCATTTGAGGGTGTACGATTTTGGGTGCGGTGTTTTTGGCAGAGCCAACCGCTTGATGACCTCCAATGAAATGAGGTTCTTATGGCTACCACTGTCAACGATGAAGTGTAGTGAAGTACCCTTCACCCACATATGTGAATGAAAGATACACTCACCTTCCTCTAGTTCATTAGATTCATCGAGCAAGATCTTGTTGGTAGCAATGATGGAACTAGGTTCCATGTTAATGATATGTCTCCCTTTTTTTGGCTCTAAATCAGAGTCAGAACTTGCATATGATTCATAGTCTTTCACCTTGGACACCAATGACTACATTGAGCGACACTCAGTGGTGTTATGCCATGGGCTCTTATGGAACTTGCACCACTTCCCAGTGTCTTTCTGTGTTTACGTCTTAAACTAGTTGTCCTAAGGTTATCCATCCTTGATCTGTCCTTTGTTCTATGGGTTGGGGCTGCCTTTTCCTTATTATGTTGTGAGGAGTTCACATACCCAAATTGTTGTGTATTTTGTTTAAGCTTTTGCTTGATTTTGACATCATATCAATAGGATGCACCCAAGGATGATATTTCCAGAAACTCCATTTCTTTCTAGATGTATCTATGAAGACCGTCGCGATAGTTGAGCACCAAATGTATCTCAGAGTTTTTGATACCCAACTTGGTGTGCAAGGTATGTAAGACATTGGTGAACTATGGCACTATTTGGTCCCTTTCTTATCGTAGTGTGGTCCATATTGTATATAACTCATCATAACTTCCAATAGGGTAGTATTGTTCCTTAATAGCATTCCTAAAAGAACCCCAAGTGGGTGCAACTACAAATAATGGAGATTCCTCTATTGCCTTTTTCTCACAGAAAGTCTCCCACCAATCTTTGACATGGGGGATGACCTTAAGGAGTGAAAATGTAATATTTTCTCTATCATAAAAGTTATGGACAGAAAAATACCCTTCTAGAAGGTTTAACGACTTGTCTACAACATCCACATCTATCTGACCTTCAAATATAGGAATATCAAAATTGGTGTGTACCTTGAAGGGGGTGGTGCCTCTGTTTGAGGAAAATGTGTCACATGTTGTTAGTTGTGGAAGGATTAGAGAAAAATTATCCATCATTTTATTCCTCTGACACGCGAGGCCTTCCTTGAGCAACAATTTAGAGGGATATCATGCCCCATCATCTCTCTTTTCTTCCCTCATGGGCAGTTGTCGGGTTTGGTGAGGCCGATATTGCAAAGGCTTATCTGGTTTGAGTCACAACTTCTTATACCCTGACCTCGTTGGGGACCTACACATAGAAACAAATTAAGAGGAAACCACTCTGATACCACTGATTTGGATTTATGAGCAGAACAAAATGAAACACAGATCTATCACATTAATATAGAGATACAATGAGAAATAACAAAGATACAATGAAACTTCAATTCTATTTAATAAAGAAATTTGTTGAAAACTATAAAATGCATAATGAAAACAATCTTTCTCGAATGGTGGTAGCTAATCTCTGAGAAGAGATGTGGCAACGATGGGCATTCATATGAGCACATTATAATGAGGCATCCAGGCCATTTTAGCATCAAGAAGTAATTAGAAAACCCTAGACATCCAAAAGCCTAACCCTAGGAGATGAAGTGCCAAAAGTCATGTGGGCCCCAATGGGGTAAGTTGGTACATCAACTTCCCAGCGTCGTAACTTTTGCATATAATCTATGTTTTATGTCCATGATAGCTCGTTTTAAAGGTCTATCTAAGGACTACACATGTTTTTGTCACGATGTGACTTTGGAAAGCCCAAAAAATGTTGTTTAGGGCCTCAAAATGGACCTGGAAGTTTAGGACACAAAAAGATAGAAAAAAGACTACCAAGATGAAGACTATATTTGAGCTAAGTGGAATAGGTGGTGGTCACCGATATGCACCCAGATCATTAAGTTCTCCCATATGGTTTTGTACGTGTACTCAAACAACCCACAAAATGATAGCCCCCACATCTTGCACTCCCGCAACCCGTAAAAAGGAATCCCTGCATGCCTACATACCCGTACTCTTGTAACCCACAAAATGACATCCCCACATCCCTGCACTCTCATAACCCACAAAAAAACACCCCTGCTTGTCTACATGCCTACACTTGTACAACCTACAAAACATAACCTAGAAGGAAGAACCATTAATCTGGAGTCTAAAAATATGGATTCTCTTTAAAACTTCATAAAAGGGTGCGACCAAATACAGAAGTCTGAGAATATGGATGCCGAAATGAATTTAACTTGAAACTTGAAACTTGAGTTTGAATGCAAGTTAACCTTTTGTATCCTGCAGCTAGAAACTTACGAACGAAACCCTTAAAATCCAAGTATATGAGTTCTTGGAAATCCCTTTTAAACAAAAAGTCAAATGTTGGAGGGTGGAACTTCAACACAATGGAGCTTTCAATGGGAGGCCTGACTCTCGATATTATATGATAAATATAGTATTAATAAATATATTATATGATTAATAATAATTTAATATATATGATATAATAATAAATATATAATTATGATGTTCACTATTCCTTCCCCTGGGAGGTTCTAACTCCTCTCTTAGAGAGCTCTTTTCCTTTCCCTATGAAATGTCTTGATGAAGGTTTTAAGTACCTGGGATTTAACCTAAAGCCAAATGATTATGGTTTTGAAGAATGGTTGTGGCTCTACAAGAAATTTGAAGCATAAGTCTCATTGTGGGTTAATAGGTGGCTATCTAAAGGAGGAAGGTCGGTCCTTCTCAAATCAATGTTGCAAATCATTCCAGTATAGTGGACCTCTATTGTTAAAGTTCTTAAAGGAATTTTGGATAAGATTCATAAAAAAGGATTTCAATTCTTGTGGTCAGACAATCACGATCAAGACAATGTTTTTCTAGAAAAATGGTCTTTGTTATCCAAGCCTAAAATATTGGGGGGGTGGGGGATTAAAAATACCTATATTTTTTGTCAAGCTATTGCAAGTAAAATCCTTTGCAGGATTACTAAAAATACAATGATTTGGGGAAGGGTCATGAAATCTAAATACTTAGTCACTCTTTCTATTGAAATATGGTTTCTCTCTGTTAAGATATCGACAAAGAATAGTTTTGTTATCTAGAAGGATTTAGTGGATGCTTTCCCTTTAGTGGGTAATTGGACTATATGGAAGATATGGAAAGAAAGTTCAAATTGGTGAGGATCCATGGGTCAGTGCGGACAAAGACTTCAATATCTCTAATGATCTTTGGTTGATTCTTTTTAATCATGACATATACTCGATATAGGATGCCAGAGCTCAGGATCATAACCGTACATGAAGAAGTGGGTCAAAATATGAAAGCGAGCTAGGCTTGTCTAGTAAGCATGTTGAGGAATGACACAGGTTTGTCAACAAGTTATGCTAAAACCACATAAGCTAGTTGAAGCGATTCAGGATTTTCTAGCTTGGTCAAAGAATTCTCTGTTGGACGAGTTCATGACTAATCTTGGTTATGAAGTGCATTTGGATTCATTGTTGAATGGGGTGCCACTAGGAATTCCCTTTGGTGGTGGGATCAAGTTTGGAATCTCCATGGTCCCCAAAATTGTCTTGTGTCTTTCCCTGAGGAATAAACTTCTAATATGGGACAATCTATTAAAACAAGGTTGGATAGGTGCCAACAAATGTGCTCTTTGTAAACAGGAGGAAGAATTGGTCTTTCACCTATTTGTTTCTTATCCCTTTTCACTCCAGGTTTAGAAGCTTCTCGCTAATAGTTTTAACTCTGAAGTATCATGGAATCAAAGTAGTTTGGATGTTTGTGTTCTAGATTGGTTAAAGGATTCAACAATGGCTACTTATGACTCCTTTCTCTGAAATTTTGTCTATTATATCTAGTGGGCTGAAAATATGAACATGTTTCAAGATAAACAAATTCTAGCAGAGGTTGTGGCTGGCATAATTGATAAAATCACCAAAAAAATCAAATGTGAGCCCAAGTGAAAGAAGGTTAAAGTGCTCGTTATGCCTCCCATGGACCATGAGACACCCTACAGGTTCTTTTATGGTGCCATTCAATGTCATCCACCTAGGTATGGAGTCGATGAAGTTTTGTATGTTAATTCACATCTTTTATTTTATATTCGGTATGCCCTTGGTTCAGGCTCCAACTCCATAGCCAAATTCTTGGCCTTGTACTATCTTATTTTCTTTGCAAATTATCGTGGGATTAAGTGCCTTCAAGTATTGAGATATTATCAGGTGGTAATCAATTGGGCTAACAGAAAAACAAAGGTAGAAATCATGTTCTTGCAACATTTGTTGTCACAAACATGCAGGCTTATGCAAGAGTTTGGTTGGAAGTCATTCACCCATATCTTCCATGGGCTCAATCAGAAGGAAAACCAATTGTTCAAAGAAGCTTTGGACTGTTGTGTGGGATCCTTCTTCATACAATAATTCCACGATGAAAAAGAGTCCGAGAGCATGGAGTTTCACTTCTAATTACTCTTCTAAATTTTGTTTAATTTTTGTTAAATTTGTTATTTTGGAAGGGAGCTATGAAAATAGCTTAGTGACTATGGTTCAACATCTATGATACTATATTCGTGAAATCATCTCTTTTAGAAATTGTTTCTAAAAGATTTGTAAAGCTCTATAATTGTAGTTGGACCTGTAGTGTATTCTGATAGTGAAGTTTGGTTGATATGTGGGATGTATGTGATAAATTGAGTCAGGTAAAGTGATGGAAAATAACTAGTTTGTAGTTGCCAATTCTGACTCGGTCTAGAATGAAAAGTCCTTTGAGATGAATCATGTATATTCTACTTTAAAATATAAATCTTTTTTTCTTAAAAAAAAATACAATTATAATATAATTTATTATATATATATATATATATATAATTTTAATTTATATAATATTTAATTTAATTTATATAACCCTCCTCATTGTATATTGAATCATACCCAAGTCCACCATAAGAAAGTTCGCCCACATGCCCCCTAACCCATACTTCAATAACCCCACACTTCCACAACCCACAAACTGACATCCTACATATCCGCACTCTCGCAACCCACAAAACGACACCTTCACAACCCACAAAAAATGGCACCCCACATACCCGCATACGTAGGGGAAAATGTCTCACGAATGATAGGTATTGCGAAGTTAGCAATGTGAATAATGTTTTTTCAACGTTATTATAATGTTGATTGATTTTTAATCTAAATTTATTCAAGAGAAAGAGAAGGATGCAGATTGATAGATATAATTTATTAAACCCTCGCAATCACTATTGACTTTAAGTTTGACTTGATCTTTGAACCATTATGGCCTTTGTAATATTATTTATATAGTGGGCAATGGTCATACAAAGCACGATTTAGAAGTTTTCTTGACTTCTACTATTCTAGTGCAAAGCGTTGCTACAGTGTCTAGAGGGTGAAGGTGAAGCTTATAAAATTAACCGAAATTGATTTTTGTCAAAAGAAAATCATTTTGCATATTTTACCAGCGGTTTGTACAAGGAAAATTCTTTCACTTCTTCATTTTCTCATGAAGACGTATTTATCTAAGACTTTGTTACTTTTATTTTCTTCTTTTTCTTTTCCCATAATGTTCTGTCATCTTGTTTGACATTATTTTAGCTATTGTGATCATCAAAATTAAAATTTCCCAATTTCTTAATTTGACAATTTCTTTGAAGCCATAGTTAATAAAATATAAAATATAGAAACCATTGCTTTTGTTTGGAAAATATTAAAAAAAAAGGGTTTTGTTTTGGTTGGAGATTTATGGTCGGTTATAAAAGAAGAGAAACATTTTGTATATGTTTGGTAGGGGTTGTATTTGTTCAACAAGATGGGAAAAAATAGCAGGCTTAAAATAATTTCATGGGTTAGAAAATCGTGAAACTGTAAAGCGTTATTCAAATTGAGAATCTATGGGCGCTCCCTATTTTATGTTATGTGAGGAGCTTGTATAAGTTCCCAGATTTTGAAACTCGTCTCCAAGCTCCTAATTTTTCAGCTTGGCCGCTCCTAAATAGTTCCCAAGCTCGCGAAACTCTTCAACCACTCTTTGGAACGTTTTGTTCCAGCTCCTAAGATTTCTGAAACGTCAAAACACGCAGAACAAACTTCCTAAAGGTGGGGAGTGGTTGCAGTATAACATTGATTCAAAGTTAATTTTTTAAAATAATTGTCACAAATTCACACCTAGATTAAACTTGGAATCTTCATATTTATGGGTTGAAAGTTGAATCTTAGTTTTTAATGTGCTTTAGCTAGTTTCAAAGAAAAAAACTAAAAACCATAAAAAAAAATTGTTTGAATTTAATTTTATATAACGGTTTTGTCAAAAGTTGCAAAGAGGTGTTGCATCTTTTTGTGCAAACATTTAAGGCGGTGTCATAGATATATTCAATTATATTCCAATTTTTAAAGAGGTAGGTATTTTTAAGATCACGTTGGTGTGGCACTTGTCTTCACAATTACGGTAGTACTCTTAAAGAATGGTTTTTTCTACCTTTTAAAGACCAATGCAAGACTGGTAACAGGAGTTTCAAGGCAAAAACCTAAACAATATTAATTACTGTTAAGATTGTATTTTTGGAGAAGAAAATTCAAACAATTATATATAAAGAGAAAGATAAAGAAATGGGTGAAAAAGATGAAATTTAACATATGTTTAATAAATTTAGAGTTAATATATAGTTTTAAATTTGAAAGAAAAAATAAATAAATAGAAAAACAAATCTATTATGTAAAAAAAATCAAATATGAACACATTACAAATTGGGGTGTGTTGTGTCATTTTTCTCACTTAAGTGAGCAAAAGAATGACACTTGCATGTTTAGTTGGGTCTCCTAGACAAGACAAAAGTTAGTGAGTGGATTAAACAAGCCAAACACATGAAATAAATAAGTAAACAAACTAAAAAAACTAAAGAAATAAAAACTAGAATGCATAAGAAACTTAAAACAAAAAACAAAACCAATGACCAAGATTATGCCATCAATGGATAACTATATTAGTTGGAAAAACACCGTAGAGAAAAATAAGGACTTATGGGTCCCCTTTTCCTCCTTGGGAGGGATCTTGAGTTCCCTAATGGAAAGCTCTTCTTACAATGGTAGAAAAATGGAAAATGATGAAGAATATCAATGCCTATTTCTTCAAGAGGTGAGTGGAATGGCCTATTGCAATGGTGCTTGAATATGCAAAGGATAAAAGAGGATTCTCAATGGAGGATTGAGGCAACACAAAAATACTATGAATATCTTAATTTCTTAGTGCACCCATGGCCTCCATTTATAGCATTTCTTTAAGGAAAAACTCAACTGGTTCTTAGTGTGAACAAGGGGCCATTTAAAGCACCCTTTGGTCCTTGACGAGTCCCCCATTTGGATTTCACTCAGATTTGAAGGTCAAATCAAGTTGGGAGATGGTCCATAAGTGGTTGGGGGGATGACAAGAACCATAAATGCATCGTTCATAGGAGTGTGCAGATTTTCTCATACATAGTTGTGCATATGGTGCATTGTGCACTCTACTATCTTTGTTGGCCCGCGCACTGTGCGCACGCTTCCTTTAGTGAGTTTGCGCATGTCAATTTTGGCCCAATTGTATAGTTTTTTCCTTTTGAAATGCATTTTGGTGTTGTAGGTGAACTAATTGTTATTTGGCATTGTTTTATTTCTATAACCATTTGCGTGCATTGTTGCATATGAAATTTCAGTGATAACAGATGCCCTCTGATGTGTGATGTTAGGAGCACACGTATAACCGAAATACATCAATATTTCTTCTACTGAGAGTGCCATTGTAATGAAGAGTGCTGACAGGAAATGCAAGAGAAATCCGTTAGAGGGAGAGGGGAAAATATGGGACCCAAACCTTTCTCTAGGAAAAAAGAAAATCTGTATATAAAAGAGGTAGGCATGCCCCATGCTCATGCCATGTAACTCAAAATGTAAGACAATAACTGAAGTTGTAGGCTGATGTAGATAACTGCAGTGCCCTCTGGGGCGGTTTGATAATGATAGATGACAATTCTAAATGGTGAACATACTCTGAAAAGAGGCAAGGACTCCTATAAGAAGTGTCGTTGACTCGTAGGCATTGATGGCCTAACAAATTCAGAGGTATTCAGCTGGTATAAAACAACTGTAATAGTTGCATAGTAAGACCCACCGTAACATGAGATTTTATTGAAATCAAATGTTATGGGAGTCAAGAAAATCAAAGAGCAATAATGTTTCTCTCCGTGTCGTCCAAGACTCCTCATTGTAAAGGTAATGAGAGTCAATATAATGTCGCCCTTCTGGAAATTGTGCTGGTCTCGATAGAAAGGGAGACGCGACTCCAAGAAGAAAAGGGCTTCGTGAAATCCATGGAAATAAGATCAGAGACTGATAAGGAACATGAATGAAGTCAAGATGTGGTGAGACTCAAGACTTCCCTTGGTTGGGGGTATGTATGAAGGGTGATTGGCATCAACCGTGAAATTGTATCTAGTGTCAGGGGGATGACTAGATATTGGATTAAATTGTGCCAGAGGCTAACAAAGTGGAAAAACTCAGAGATCATGGGTGAATGAACTTGGGATACTCAGGGTTTATGACCGATGTTGGAAATGGAGAGTGGATGCCCCAACCAAGGGAGACATGGGTTGCGTTGCTAGGAAAAGAAGGTCATCAAAGGTGACGACAAAAAGCTAAGTAAATGTTGGAAACAAAAGCTTTTTACAATTACCAAATAAATAAAGAATTATTTTGGGTGAGTGTACAAATACATAAATGGGTGCCATAGTACGAGATGGCTTGGTCGGTGAGGGCACAAGTTGTGAAGGGAATTGATGGAGGGTGGGGGGCCCCATGGGTGGGTTTCCGTATTAGGTAAATGAATGGAGGGAAATATGTAGATGGGAAAACTGATGGTGTATGAGATGGAGGGCTAATTATACTGTGGAGGTGCATTCAAATAGAACCAAGTTGAGAGAACCTGGGAGTCCATTGGGAAATCTAGCAATGTGATGAGAAGAAGTATGTGGCTTATTCTCAGAAGTGCATAAGTCTATCGGGAATCCCATCCCTAGGGGATGAAAGCAACATGAGTGTCAAATTGTCGAGGGGAACTATGAATGGGACAACTCATGGGGGGGAGAGTGCTACCAGGTGACAGTACCAAAGTGAAACAAAGGTGACGGTACTCTAGAGACAGATGTAAGGATCCTAAAGATGAATGTCGGAGGGTGTGACTGGGAGATGCGATTGATATTCAGAGGGAATAATTGCATGCTAGTGTCAAATATATACCTGAAGAGGTTGTGCTATTTGTGATGACCAAGTACCTATACACATGAAAACCAAATACCCGACATGAACAATATTTGATGATAAAGAACATATAATAGCTTGTTTGATAATTTTGAACATGAACATGCATACTTGAACATGACGTGAGAAAAATGATCCCCCGGGGCCAAGTTCAGATGATGACCTGGGAAACGTGACTGTGTAGATGGCGGGACCATGATCCCATGGTTGAAGATGGATCGGGAAACAGAGGCTCTGGGCTCCTGTAACTGAGCATGGAAGTTTGGAAAAATGGACTATATATGGAAGGTGGGCCCACAATGCCACCTCATTTGTACCTGTCGTTGTAGAGATTTGACGAGCGTGTTTGGAGGAGTTTCGGACATTACCGGAGCTCGAGTCAACCGATCTGGGAGGTGCGAGAGTCAAGTTAGTGGTCTCATCCTCCTGCACAATATGAATTTTCTAGGGTTGATTTAGCGGTCGTATGGATGGTCGTACAAGGGTAAGTTTATGGGTGGGCCCACTAATGTGCGGGAGAAGGAAGGATACCCATGCTCAGATGTGCGGGTATAATTCCATCTCTCATGCATAATGTGCGGATGTGCTTGACACAGCTGCACACAAGGGAGTGTGGGAGGGAAAAATAGGCGTGCATGAGATGCACGCCTGTTAGAATTATAGTTATGCACTATGCACAATTGTTTCTCAGACATATGTGCATCAGTGCATAGTTGTGTAGAAAACAGGTCCGTGTGTGTGTGCACCTGTTGGCGTGACAACTGCACATGGATGCATAGTTGTTTCTCTAGCAGATGCACATTAATGCGCAGTTGTGAAAAGAACAAGCACGCATATGTGCACACATGTGGGGGTGAAATCCGTGCACTAGAGGTGAAGCTAAGGGTGGTTGAGATTTTCAATTTTTTTATATTTTTGATGAATGATGAGGGTTAACCAAGTGTTTTTATGTGGATGTAGGTGATAATCTTGTGATAGGAGAGTCACTATGCCAGTCCACTAGAGGGAGTGATACTAGGAGAGCCTCTGAGAGGCAATGAGAGAGAAACCAGTGTTCAGAGACACTTGGCAGCCTGTGGGTTGCTCAAGTTCTCTGAGTGCCCTTTGATACGGTCACAGGAGTTCTTGCTTCAGTATCTGATATCCATGTGGAGTGTTGATCTGCAATTCTTCATTGTGAGGGGACAACAAATGACACTCTCAGGTGTGGAGGACGTATACTTTCTAATGGGGCTCCCCTTCCGAGGGATGGCCCTGCTTGCTAACCCCCCGCTGTCAGGGGATGTCAGATTGATAGGTTTGGCATGATGCTACTACTCGAGGTTGAACCTGATGTCGGGTTCAGTTATTTGTATCGAGGCGATGGATGAGATCTTTCCTCAGTGCATTGCAGCCATGGTGGTGAGGATCTATGGATCCTTAGCGACTCAACAGATCTTGGGAGGTTAGTTGAGGATTGTAGAGAGGGTCTTAGATGGGGACGGTTTTTCTTGGGGGTTGATGCTGCACTCCAGGATGATGGGGTATATTCACCAATGTCGTACCACCAACTCTGGTGAGTTTAAGTTTGGGTCCATATTAGTGGCATGGTTTCTAGAGAGGGTGCCCTGGTTGCACTCGAGGATTTTGCTGGCACCTTTAGGGCCGTAGAAGCTACAATTGATGTGGTGGGCACAAGTGTTGGCTCGTCATGGTGGGGGGGGAGGGTGGCCACTACTTTACGGCCATGGTGGAACGTGTGTGGCGTCATATGCCACAGGTGATACTATGGTATCCATACAGTGGGATGGACTATCGGCTTGACCCAAACATGGTGCTGCCTCCTAGAGAGGTCTAGGACCAAAGAGGTATGTTTGTACATTTATTTTTTGTGACTTTGATAGTGTAACATATGATTATGTATATATGGATGCTGACTCTACCTTTGGTTTTTGTGTTTGCATATGTGGGGCCCTGAGGCCATGAGGACGAGATGGTTGGGGAGATGGCTCGCCAGGGGCCAGTGTGATTGTCGCGAGCAGAGCCGCAGGTAGGACAATGTTGCATCAAAGATGATAATGGTGTTGGGCCATCACATGATCCGAGGGTAGGCTAGATGCAGCTATTTGATGATGTTGGTTCTAGACCAGTGCATGAGCCGCATGTAGATGTCGGAGGGGGTATGGAGGACCTTCATCGCCAATTTGAGGAGGTTCTTCAGTGTGTGTCGGAGGGCATGTGGCCCCACATCTAGGACAAGAGGGTCCTAGAGTAGTGTGTGGGTGTATCAGAAGAGTGGTAGACCTTGATACACTGGGTAGCTGTAGCAGGGGCAACGATGACTGGTCGACTTCCCCCTAGACCTAGAGGACCCCCAGCTGATAGAGGACCTGGGGGGGAGCTCTGGGGTCACCATGAGTGCCGATTTTTTGTATTTATATAGGCTTGCGAGCCCATTTTGTACAAGGTAATTGATACCCATTTTTCATAGGGTAGGAGGTACCCATTTTGTTGTTGTAGAGGTGAGGGGACTCACTAGCCTATGGGTGATGTATATTTTGTACTTTGTAAACATTTATGACGCGTCGTAGGATATATATATATATATATATATATATATATATATATATATATCTTTTGGTTGTTTGCTATGTCTACATGTGTTTATCTTTTTTATGGTTTATGATGTGTGATCTTATATGCTGTGACCGATGTGTGATGCCTATGTATATGTGATGATGTGTTGATGTGATAAATTCCAATATAACGCTAGGTTAGTCATATTATCTTCTATTTGATTAAATTGTCGTGGAATATGTGTAAATGTATTTGAATCAAAGTTTTGAGATAAGATTCTAAATTGTAGGTATTTGCGAAAGAGGCAAAGATTGTGTACACGATATACATTGCCGAGTTGCAAGATGATAAGTTGGGAATCTAATAAAACACTAAGGTGATGAATGTGGCAGTGACTGGCCTCGACGAGGAGACCAATGACAACATCATATTCTGCTTGGTTGTTGGTCGATGAGCCCAAATATATGTCAGAGTGGAGCAGTTCATGTGAGGGGGTATAGAGGGCCCAAGCGGCCGAAGTGAGATTCTGTGTCTAGCGGCTAACACCATCCACATAACCGATGTGGTAGCATGATGGAGGATGCATCTGTCAATAACACGGATAGTAGATCAGACATGAGGAGTGGAGGAAAAAAAGAAGACCAAAAACTCTACAAATGTATACAAAGAAAAATTGTAGTGTAGAATGGCTACGCTCAGGCGTAAAACCTCTTTAAGTACAACCTGTTGACGGGTTCTTTGAGATGATAGCCTTTTGGAGAGGCCAGGATGTATGTTCCTTTAGTGAGGCAATTTTGTACAATGTAGGGTCCATGCCATAATGATTCAAATTTCCCATGACCAAGAGAATCATGGACGCTATTGTAGGCTAGGAAGAGATCTCCTTCATTAAATGAATGAAGGTTGACATGGCGATCAAAGGTGGATTTGGACCATTTTTTAGCTTCCTCGTTGTTTTGTAATGAAGATCGACGATCTTCATCCAGTGACTTGAAGGTCAGCAAGCATTTCTACATTGGAGTAGTGTAAAGTAATAACTCGATGGCAGTGCATAACATGGGAATTTCTCACTCGATAGGGAGGGTGGCTTCGATATCATTGACAAGATGAAATGGTGTAAAACTAGTGGCAGGATTGACTGCCATACGATAAGCCCATAATGATGAAAACAACATATGATTCCATTTGGTCTTATGTTTACTGACGGTACGTTGTAGCACGATTTTGAGGACTTTGTTGACAGCGTCAACCTATCCGTTGGACTAAGGGTAGTATGGAGAGTAAAACTCATGGGATAATCCTAACTTTGAGGAGAGTTCTACGAATATCTCATTCTAAAAGTCCTTACTGTTATTGGATACTAATTGTAGTGGAATTCCGAAATGGCTAATGACATGGTTGAAGAAAAAATACATTATTGTGTCAGCAGTATTGTTGAAGGTAGGCATGGCTTCGACCCATTTGGTAAAGTAATCTACTACCACAAAAATGTACTTGTGTGCATTACTAGATGATGGATTTCAAGTCATGAAGTCTATGCCCCATTTGCAGAAGGGGCCAGTGGTGATCATTGGGTGTAGAAGAGCGGGTGGTTCTTGTGCTTTGTTTGCATAAAGCTGGCATTTGTCGCATCGCTTGACTGCATGGATGCAGTCATGAAACAACGTGGGCCAGAAGTATCCTGCATGAATGATTTTTTGGGATGTGGACATACCTGAGAGGTGATTGCCGCAGGCGCCGCTATGGAAATCATTCAAGACTATGTTAGCTTCATCGATGGTTAGACATCGACGAAGAATGGTTTCGACCCCACGTTTATATAAGACATTCCTACGAGGAGGTATCGAGGGGCCTGGTGGTGAATGCGTTGATGATCATCTAGAGAGAGATGAGACCCAATCTTATTTGTCTGAAGGTAGAAGAGGAGGTCGATCGCCATACCATGGGTCATCCGAGGGGATGAGGAAGAGGTGTTCATTGGGAAAATCCATATTGACGGGTGAAGCTTGAGGATATGAGGGAAAATATGTGATAAGTTCGGTGAGGAAAAGCACTTTCTTGCTTTTGGGAGTTGAGAAATCTAGGTCATATTCATGAAGGATAAAAATCCATTGGAAAAATTTTCCATTAATTTGCCATCGACTAAGCAAGTATTGTATGGGGCTGGAATCTGCTACAACTTTGGTAGTTCAAAGCAGGATATAGTGTTGCAACTTTTGGACTGCAAGTACAACTGCGAGGGCTATTTTCTCGTCATGATTGTATTTCAGGGGTGGTCCTGACATATTTTTACTGATGTAGTAAATGACATGCTCATGCCCATCATCTCCTAATTGGACGAGGACTCATGTTACTGAGACAACTGAGGCTGATAAGTAGAGGATGTAATCGTGGTCATAGTCTGGGGGACTAATAAAAGGGGCAATGGATAGGTCTTCTTTTAAATCATCAAAATCAATTTGAGTGTGTTCATCCCATCGAAATGGGATGTCATGATGCAGTAAGCGGAGGAAACCATGCACACGAGTGACGTAATATGGGACAAAGCGACACAAGAAGTTAGCTTTGCCTTGTAGGCTTTGCAGTTGGCGTAAATTCCTTTGTGGTGGAATTTCTATGATAGCTTGGACCTTGAGGTGGTCTACTGCGATGCCGTGCTAGGAGACAATGAACCCAAGAAAACATTTGATAGTGATGCAAAATACACACTTGAGGGGGTTCAAGCGGATATTGTACTGGCGACATCATTGAGAAATGATGCGTAATTCGTCTAAATGCTGAGTTTGTTTCTTGGATTGAGAATTGAGCTCATCCAAATAAGCAAGGATGATGAAAGAAATATCATGGAAAACATAAGTCATAGACCATTGAAACATAGCACATGCATTTTTTAGTCCAAAAGGCATGACACGATAAGAAAAAGTACCCCATGGGGTAGTAAAAGTGGTTTTATACTGATCTGCTAGATGAATTGGATTTGGTTGTAGCTAGAGAATCCATCCATGAAGGACAAAGCTCTGTGGCCAACACAATCATTGATAATTTGGTCGATGAAAGGGGTTGAAAAGTTGTATTTGGGACAAGCATGGTTGAGCTCGCGAAAGTTGGTGTAGACATGAATAGTGCCCTATTTTTTGTTAACGAGGATGGGGTTTGAAAACCCATGAGGTATATTCCATGGGGTAAATGAACCCAACAACACGTAATTTGTCAATTTCAGCTTTGATAGCCACAACTTTGGATGGGTGAAGGGGGTGCTGATTTTGGTGAACTGGGGTGACATCTAGCCATGTGTCGATGCGATGTTCGACTATATAAGGATCGAGGTCGGGCATCTCTATATATGACCAGGAAAAAATATCTTGGTATTTCTGGAAGAGAGCTTTGTAAGATGTGAGTTCTTCAGGGGAGCATGCGGTGCCAATGGTGATTTCTTATATGATTCCCTCTTTGATGGAAATGTCGATTTTGATAGTGGGGGAAATATTCGCCATGTTTCCCTCTTCAAAAGAATCTGGGGAAGGGATAGGATTTTTGAACCAGTCTATATGCCCCGAAGGAATACAATCCTTGGTTTTGATTACACATATGGAAGCTTGACTATGAGGGTAAAAGGCCTCCTGTGAGAGGAACAACACTCGATGATGGAGCACATTCCATGAGCAATTGGGGGTGCTGTAATGTCCCCACTTTGGGACATTATCATAGTGCAGAGATTTATAATGACCAGAGTAGCCAGATGGATGTTATAGCGAGTACAGGGGTATTTGGGAGGCATTGTGGGGTCCATATGGCATTGATCATCATATTCCATCATTACGAGCCATTCTTCATAGGTTGGCTTTGGTTTCGTTGCATTCCGACAATTTCCATGATTTTGACTATTTTGAGTTATAAGTTAATTGAAATCACTGAAGAGGTCATTTTGGGCACATTACTTGGAGGAACCTC
>JZKD02S0723177.1:1501682-1563533 GCA_000966675.3 Picea glauca
TCTTCTTGCAGGGTCTTCACCATCATTCCTAGTGCTTTCTGAGAGAGTTTTATGGCTCAGATTATTTCTTAGAGAAGTGGGACGAATTGAAGAGAAGGAGGGCATTTTTGAGATTCAGATCTAGTCAGTTTGGAGGGGTTACACTTCAGATATGACCGTAATACTTCACCTAGTGACTTGCAGTGTCCCGATCTATATTCTTGGGGAGTTTCAAAGAATTTGGAGGCCTCTTTCATCAGGGCTGAATTATCTAGGGTTTCAATCATCTAGTGGGGTGCACCATTCAGTGGAGGAGTTTAGATCTATAGGGTTTGAGAGTGGATTTGGAGATTTGGACACCTGGGTTGTCCTTACAATTTCTCAATCTATCAGTTGGCATATTTCTTGGGGTGATTGGACACTTTTGGCAGCAGGGCCAAATTATTGAGGGCTTCAGCATTCTAGCAGAGCATGGTACCTTCCATCTTGGGAGTTTATTATCCTTACGGCCCAGATCTATTGTATTTAGTCTTCATTTTAGATCCATCCTTTGGAGGCGTGTTGGAGTCTTCTGTTGGAGCATTTTTTAGCAGCTCTATTATTTATGTTCTTGGCCATCTATTGAGCATTCCAGATCGACATCTTCATTGTAGCAGGTTTCTCTATCTTATGAATAAAATATATTTGAGATGTTTTGGCTTGTCTATCATATTGCACATGGTTGAGGTATGTTCCATGGTTGTCTCTTTCTATTATTTGTTGCATACACACATATAAACACATCAATAAACCCTAAGGCCGAAATCAAGAGGCCATTCAACAAGTGAACACAGTAAACAAGTAGGACAACAAAGTGTTTGATGAAATACCTCACTCAAAAAAAGTTTTAAAAAGACACCAAAACCATGATGATCCTTGTAAATCCTAACCTTGTACAATATCTACTGCAAACTGATATTCAGAAAAGAAAAGAAAAGATACAATGGCAAATACAAACATTACACAGAGAGTTTTCACCTGGAAACCCAAACCGGGAAAACCAGCATATATTATATTGATACACATTGTGTTACATTGTTTACAATACAATATACATATAGGAGCCAGTGGCATCCAAAACCCTAACCCAATGACCTGGATTAGTCCAAAACCCTAATTCCTTAACCCGAAATAGAAAACCATCGGCAAAAAACCATGTGCCGAAAAACCACCTAATATCATGTGGTCCCGGAAATATGTCGTCCCGGAAATATGTCGGCCCGACGAAAATATGTCGGCCAGAAAAAAAAAAACGGGGGCGTTGCCCCTCTCTAACCCCCCTGCGTGCCTGGCGCAGGTGCTCAGATGCTACTACTCGTGCAAAGAATATAACACATACCCAACAATCCTTGCATAATGGATTGGGATCATTACAGGTGGTGAGTTCCTCTAGGATATCCTCATCACAGTGAAAAATGTGAGGATACAAGGGATCCAAGGAGGTGGTAGAGGGATTGATCAATGTGTGATTTTCCTCAAGTGGCAAGGATGTGGAAGGGGAATTGCATGCAGGTTGCGATGGCTCACTTGACATAAATCTAATGTCCAGATATTGTGGGTGATAAACTGTGGTAGGGGAAAAGATTTCCTATGGGAAATGAACCGAAGAATTGG
This sequence comes from Picea glauca, assembly GCA_000966675.3. Lineage (NCBI taxonomy): Eukaryota > Viridiplantae > Streptophyta > Pinopsida > Pinales > Pinaceae > Picea > Picea glauca. The sequence goes on from JZKD02S0723177.1 coordinate 1,503,315, forward strand.
GAGGATTTGGGGGAATATCCTCAGAAAGTCGATCAGTGAACCATGGAGGGATAGGAAGTGAATTAGGTTCAGGGGAGGTAATATTGACAATATATAAAGGTTACAGTATCGATGGTGAGGTGATCGTCTGTGATTTAATAGGGTTTGAACGATGTCTGTGGTATGCAATAATCAGAGGACATTAGTATGTAAAGTGAGATAGTGAGTCACAGAGAGAGCAAGGACACCTCATCCAGTCGAAGACTGAGGAAGAGACATTACGAATGTCAGTGATGTGAGCACTAGTAGGGGGGAGTGGAGAGATCTCTTGATGAAAGGTTTTGTGTACTGCAGCTAGTGTCTAGTGAAATTGAGGTAGAGATGGGCAGTGATGAGCGTAGTGTCCATATTCTGAACATATGACACAAGCAAATTTGGTTCGCAGTCCTTTACTTCCTATAGTGGGGGACATTGTAGTAGTACTATATTTACTTGGTGAAGCGATGGGAAATGTGGTTGCTCGAGGGAGTTGGATCAGATTGCCTAATTCAGGAAGAGTGGGACATATATTGGTGGGGTGTCCCTCTTTTTCACATAGTGCACAAGGAAGTTTAACTTAAGGGGGAAGTGGAGCCATGGGCTCTTTCTTCTTTCGTATGCCCCCAATATTAGTAGTGGTGTTAACAATTGGGGGTGAGGATGGTGCAGCTGGAGCCTCGAATAGAATCTGCATCGGGATTCCCTTTGTATGAGGAGGGAGAGATGACTGAGGAATCATCATGGGTGGGTGAAGATACCATACCGGGATAGCCAGTACCATATTGGGAAGGGTAAGAATCGAAACTACCTGAAATGATTGAACTCCTGGTGGGCAGTAGAAGAAGGGAATTTGAGTAATGGCTAGAGGTATTGTCTCCCAAACCGGGATTTTCCCTTGGAGGGGGAGAAAATCATGGGTAAGTGGTGTAGCAGGGTTCTCAAGGGATTCTTGAGGTAATAGTTCTTCAACTAGTGGAACATCAGGGTGAGGAGAGGCCTCTGTGGGATGAATAGTGTCTTTGTTATCTGTTCCTTTAGAAGATATGACACACACTTGTGTTGAAGGGGGTATTAAGGGTGGTATTCCATGATATGCCCCCAACAAAGATGGGTCTTTGAAAATTCCAGGACCCATGTTAATGAGTGAATAAGCATATGAGCTAGTGCAGACAAGAGGGAGAATTTTATCGATGTTGGCTAAGTGGTTAGGCTTGTAATGTGTGATTTGGTCAATGTTGACAATTTTCTCGTTGTAGGGGAACATCATCGTTCAAAAAAGATATTGTAATCAAGTGGGTCATCGATAAATTAAATGTCTATGAGGATGTTTTTTCCCCCGAGTTTGATGAGGACGTTTTGGGAGAGCCCATGAGGGGATGATGGTCGACCATCATAGGCTCGCAAGGTGATGGGGGATGGTAATAACTTAGGGAGCCAAGTTTCTGCCATACATTTTTGGACATGATGCATGTGGATACACCTTCATCGATGATACAATGATGAATTGTGATGTTATGAATCTTTACTGGTATTTGGAAAGCTACCAGAGTGGGGAGGCGTGGTTCTCCGCTATCTAGATCAAATGTGATGAGTCTAGTATAAGCTGGGTCGACTACTCCCAAGGAAGAAAGTAAGGATTTCTGCTGAGTTGGACAAGTTTGGAGGACCTCCAATATAAACATGGTTACATGGGATTGAGCTAAGTCATCGACTAAGTTGTAATTATGGGCAGTCCTAGCATGAGGTTTATGGACATTCCATCGTAATGGAACGCAGGGAATGTGAATGTTTGGTTCCGTGTTAGGGCATGGAATTATCAAAGGTTGTCCTGCTAGAGCGGGAACCGTTTATGAGGTGGTTGGAGTAGATGCAGGTGGGGTGTCATATTGATGACCACGTGTTTGTAAAATAATTTCTTCTTCACTGGTGAGGAGGATATTGCGATCAACTAGGTTTCCAGGGTGTATGGGCCCTGGATTTGGATATTGCCCCATTTGTGGTGGGGCATGCTATACCTCATGTTGGGTATTCATCACACCTTGGTGTGGAATAGGGTTTTTTAACACAATCGAGGATGGTTTTTGCAAGTATTGTTGTGGGGCCTATTGAGGGGTAGGCAACACTAGGGGACGTATTGAGTTCATGGATTCTTTCATCCATTTAAAGTCTAAAATTTGGGGGCAATGGTGAGTATAATGGCCATGATCACCACAAAGAGCGTAAGGGAATTTTTTCCAGATGTTGTTGTTGTTCCTCCCTTGGCGTTTGTTGTTATTGTCCCCTTGGGGGTTCTGGTTACCTTGATTTTGGTCCCCCCTAGTAGGTTGGTTTTGTTGGGGGTTATTTCCACCTGGTCCGGGGTTATTATTGTTTCAGTTTTCTCCTTTTTTCTTGGCATTATTTGAATGATGGGTCAGATTTTTCATATTCAATTGTTCAAAAGTATGAAATTGTTGAATGGAAGAGGGTTGAACAAAGTTAACACTAGCATGTGGTTGTCCGAGTGGAGGAGAAACCGGTTGTGGTGGACCAGGAAATGGAAAGTACGGATTGTTTTATGGCAACAATCCATAGGGTGTGTATGCAGGTGAAGTACTTTCACTAGTGCCCAGATTATATGATGAGGTAGAAGGTGACCCTGAAGTTGGTTGGGTAGATGGGTGTATAATGGGTGCTGGTGGGGGTCCCCCTATTGGTGGAGGGGGAGTCACCAAGTATGGTTGTTGGTAAATCGAAGGAGGGTAATAAGATGGAACTATGTACAGTGGCGGATATTGAGGTACACCATATATAGGTGGTGGTTGGTTGTAAGGGTTTTGGTCTGTCATGCTACCAATCAACCCATCCACGACATGAGACATCCTAGGTTTGTCTTGGCCAAATGGTATGGGTATGGGTGTGTCAAGTAATACTGTGTATAAGTAGCCTGACTAAGCATAGATGAGGTCGAACTGTTGGGCCTTGCTAATCGCTTCCTCTTCTGACTGAGGAAAAGTTGAGGCTACATCTTTGGAAAGTATAGAGACGAGTGATTTAAGAAACCAATCAAGGCGTTGTTCTTTGGTGGTTTATTCTTTACACAAACTACGCCACTAATTCCATTCGTGGATGTGGTCAGCAATGTGCATAACAGAGGTTTGTTTTCACTCAGAGAGAAGTTCTAAACCAATGTCATGACAAATTGGTAGTTGAAATAAGGCCAAAAAGGCTTTGGCCAAGGATTCAAAAGTCACATGGGACCCTGATTTTTTGTCCACATACTATTTGGCTAATGGACCAATGAGTGTTCTATGAAATAACCTTAAGCAGATGGAATCGTCCATGATGTTTTTTAAAGAAAACCATAAGTTGAAGGTCATAACATGGTTGGTGGGGTCCTCCCCCGATTTTCCTTCAAATTTTGAAATATGTGAAGGTAGTTTGGTAGGCATATTGGGCCATGTGGGGTCATGTAAAATGGGATCATTTGTGAGTTTGGTGAGATCAAGAAAGTTGAGAGATGTGAATTATGTCATAGGGGGATTTGGTGGAGGATTAGTCCGAGCCATTGTGTGAGCAGGTAGTGGACCTGACCCGTGAAAGGGGTTTAGTGGGGATTTACTTCTCCCTTGAGAAGAATTCCCCCCCCCCCGCCTCCTTGTGAAGGAGAGCTAGTGGATGGATGTCCTTGGTAATTGGACCCAATTAAAGTGGAACCAAGTAGCACTGATCCCAAAATAGTAGCACTCACACAGTTGTGAGATGGTTGAGTTGGTGAGTTGGCAAGACTAGGAACTCCCCCTAGAACACGAGGGAGATTTTCCAAGCATCTGGAATGATGGGGATTTTGTGGGTCCCCTATGGCATCCTTCTCGCAAAGTCAAGGTGTGCAAATGGTGATGAGAGAAAAAATAAATGAACAAGAACTTTGTATGATTTGAACCTTCACAAGATAATATAATTAACAATTGCCTGTGATCAAATGAGAATCATACATAAATCAACTGTAAATAAGCAAACATGTGGATAGGTGGATTTTGTGAGATTGGGGGGACAAATAAAATCAAATGCTCATGTCCTAAAATATGTATCGTCCTTCCTCTCAAATAGAACTGGACCTTCCAAGAGCACTCAATAGTGGGGTCTGAAGCCACCGGAAGAGGAACTAGTGAAGGTTGAAATAATTAGTTATAATGAGGGGTAGAGGGTTCATATCCTGAAAGAGCTGGCGATATATCCCAATATCTACACAAAATCTGATCAAGGTGAAATTGTAGACAACAATTTCCACCTGGGTAGATGTCCTAAATTTTGTCACTAGGTACCTCGGTCAAAGTGAGACATTTATATTTTCAACCTTGGAAATAGGTCATGCGCTATATCCCTTCCAAGAGTTGGGTAACTCAAGGGGATATGCATGGAACAACCAGACCTTGGCCTTCGACCCTTCACGGGTATCTCCCTGCCTTATGATGTAGGAAAACTTGACTTGGAGGATTTTGAAACTTCCCTATTTGTTAAATTCTATTGTTTGAAGATGCAAGAACTAGATAACGTGGAGTTATTTGGATGCCTACCCCCGAGATCCTACCTAGACTAAAAAATTTCTTTTGGCAACTCCTGTGGAGGAAAACTTAGTGAGTTTTTAGAAAAAAATTAGATGTGGTGGGATGAGAGACTGGGGGTGTGAACCAATCTCGTTTGAATTAAGTGTGTGTGGATAATTTCTCAAGAAATAGTGGGATGTTTTGGAATTCCTTTGGAGAAAACCTACTTCAACCTCCACAATTCAAGATGGAAATTATGTGAGTGAGGAGTGACTTTGTGTTTGAGAAAGTGAAAAAAAAATGTGCCAAGTTTTTAATAATTTAGGTGTGAGATTGCAACATGTGGACTTCCTGTGGTCCTTACAAATATTTGTTACCTAGCTTACTAAGTGTCATTGGTACAACCTTGTGGAATTTTAAAATCCCTAAAGAACTAGAATGCAGACATATGGGTCCTTACCAATCCTTTAAACTCCATAATGTTGTTTACACTAAGAAAGATTGAAAACCTATCCTATATTGCAAGCATGTGGGCATGTATGGGCCCGTTACTTTGATCTTTAAAATTTCCTAGTGATGTAAACTAAGAAATCAAATTTCAAGAAACTATCCTAAGTTTGCAACATGTGAGCATGTATGGGCCCTTACAAATTTAAGATGATTTCAAAATGAAACTAAGAGGAGCCCTAGGGGGGCTTTGTCCTCTCATAAATATTTTATTAAGGGATATGAGATATCTCTTTAATCATTTTTTTTATTCTCAGGATCGCTCTATGGTGCAAGAGAAGAGAATATGAAATGATCAAAGTTAATTTCTGGTCCCAGTGTAAGTGTTTTTATATGCGATAGCAATAATCTCAACTTAATTTTTACAAACCAAGCAAGCCATCCATGTGGCAACCAAAGAAAAAGAGGAGAATATTTGGTTCTTTTTACCCCCTAAGTGCCTATCTTTAGCTAACCTTTCATATGTGAAAGGAATCTAAGTGAAGTGCATGATAATTGCAAATTGCACAAAAGAAAAAATCTGAAGGCTAGGGGCCTTCAAATCATCACAAAAAATCTTAAAATTTTGAAAATATGGAAATGTGTGTGGGTTACAATTCTGACAGATGCGCAATGGGCACACAATGAGCAAAGAAAAGAAGACTTTTGGGTGCACGGTGTGTTGAGTGCACATATGTGGGCTGGAATACCCGCGCACTTTCTGATACACGTTGGGGGGGAAATCTTGAGTGAAATTCTCCTCCTCTAGCTCCGAATTTGTCTTTTGACAAGGAAGGCTAGGTCGGTTTTGGTACTTGAAAGACAAATTGATTAAAAAGAAATGCTCTCTACACCCAAATAGGGTTGAAACTGATACCTTTCCCCATTATGGTTGTGAATTAGTTGTGCTCGTTTCATCACTTGGGTGAGCAAAACAATGGCACTTGCATGTCTAGTTGGGCCTGCTAGACAAGACAAAAGTTAGTGAGTGGATTAAACAAGCCAAACACATGAAATAAACATGTAAACAAACTAAAACAACTAAGGAAATAAAAAATAGAATGCATCAGAAACTTAGAACCAAAAACATTCAACCAATGACCAAGATTATGCCACCAATGGATAACTATATTAGCTGGAAAAACATCATAGAGAAAAATGATGAATTATGGGTCCCCTCTTCCTCCTTGGGAAGGATCTTGAGTTCCCTAATGGAGAGAACTTCTTACAATGGTAGAAAAATGGAAAATGATGAATAATATCAATGCCTATTCCCTCAAGAGGTGAGTGGAATGGCCTATTGCAATGGTGCTTGAATACTCCAAAGACAAAATAGGATTCTCAAGGGAGGATTGAGGCAACATAACAATAGAATGAATATATTAATTCCTTAGTGCACCCATGGCCTCCATTTATAGCATTTCTTCAAGGAAAAACTCAACTAGTTCTTAGTGTGAACAAGTGGCCCTTTAGGGAACCCTTTGGTCCTTGACCAACCCCCCATTCGGATTTCACTCATATTTGAAGGTCAAATAAAGTTGGGAGTTGGTCCATAAGTGGTTGGGGGGATGAAAAGAACCATAAATGTGTCGTTCACAGGAATGCACATCTTTTCTCATACATAGTCTCATATATGGCGCATTTTGTGCTCTACAGGCTTTGTTGGCCCACACACTTCCTTTAGTGAGTTTGCGCATGTAAATTTTTTCCCAATTGTATAGTTTTTTCCTTTTGAAATGCATTTTGGTGTTGTAGGTGAACTAATTGTTGTTTGGCATTGTTGCATTTCTGTAACCATTTGCGTGCAATGTTGCAGACAAAATTTCAGTGATAACAGGGTGAAAGAGAAGAGAGTAAAAAAAACAATGTTGTAAAAACTCACACATAAACACATTACAACTTGGGATGGAAGAGAAGGATAAATTCAGAGTCCAAAAGAATTTGTTGTAAATTTGACCAAAAAAAACCAAATAGAAAAATGTTGATGCGTAAAAAAGTCAAACATGAACACATTACAGTTCGTGGTGGAAGAAATGGATAAATCCAAAGCCCAAAAGAATTTGTTGTAAAATAAAAACAACGAAAACAAATTGTGAAGCAAAGCAATCTTATCACAATGACAAATTTCTCCTAAGAAGAACACCAACTTCAATTTTAGAAGTGTATTGGAATTCATTACAGCTAATATTTCCTTTTGTCTAATAAATGGCACTTTAACTCTTCATAAAATAAACATTTAAAATACTAAAAAAATAATTATTTAAAATATTTCTGAAATAAGAGAAGCGTAGATTAATTTTTGCTTACTGAAATGCAGTTAAAGCATTTATTATTTAGAATTATTATTTAGAAGCATTATTTTTTATGAGTATCGTATATTTACTAGCATACCCCAGAAGCAGAGGAAAGAAAACACTGAAGTGAATTGGTGTGGTTACCTTGTTTAAGGACCATGAGATTTTGTTTTTGGGAGGATTTAAAGCGATGTAACCACACAAAATCAACATACAAAGTTTTGGACTGGTGATATAAATCCCCATTCTCAACTGATTAAGATCCCCATTCTCAGTTCCAGGTACATCTAATGCATCTAATAAATCTTATACAACCTTTGTGTGAAATTGGGTGAATTGATAGATTTGGACATGCAACGACAAAAGAAACAAACTGATCATTGAACTGATTTCCTTTTATAACCCTTCATGCCACCACTAAAGCGTTTGAGTTTACCTTACATATATAATTGGTTCAATGATTGTGGTCAATGTAGGGCAAAGGACAACACCGATTAGAATTATTGCAAGCTTCATTTGTGACAATGTAGTTTGATAAATTTAAGAAAGTGATCAATGATGAATGCAAATGCATCAATGGGTAGGAGGGAGGAAAAAACAAACCATTATTTGAGCCAATCACAACTTCAAACATAGTATTTATTTTATGCAATATCACAATTAAGAATGTAAAACATGCAAGCAGTCACTAATGTGTCCAAACACATTAAGATGAAATATGTAAGAAGTTAATCATTTGATCCAAATCAATCTTGTAATGACCCACAAGTGGAATGCCCCTAGTTTGAAAATACTTGCAAACAAACTTGGTGTCTTTTCAACCCTCACTCCCATAATTTAGGAAGATCCTTTGCTATTAGTAGTGGTTCTAGCACCGGAAGACATATGGGTAAAATTCAAAATTGGATTCATGCATTAGAAGACATATTCGAGTAAAATTTAAAACTAGATTCATGCATTGTTGGCATATAAAATGTTGTTAAAACATTTTCCCAACTTGCACTTGAGGTTGTGGTATAACATAAAATTCATTTGTATGTTGGATATAGGTTTTGAGTTCCATCATCTCGCTAGCAAAAACTACACTATTGGTGTGGTTAATCACTTGGAAATAAATCATTTGAAGCTCATGCTAGGAGGACGAGAGTAATTATCTAGGCTAAAGACCCTTGGGATTGTTCTTCATGGGTGCCTGCATTGCTCTGAGTTACTATATAATGATTTTGTTGAACCTATTGATGGCATACCATAAATAAATGTTCACTCCCAAAACAAAAATAACATTATTGTAAACGTCTAATTCAGATGCACTAATTTCTCAAAGAGTAAAGTCATAGGTATTGAAAAATGGACCTAAAAATAAGCAAAAGTCTAGGAAAAGAGTTTTTACTTGTATTCCTTTTCTATTGAGTTGTTTGAAAGCTACCTCAACTTTGGCATGGCAATTGTCAATTCTCTTGATCAAAACTTTGTACACAGACCCAAATCCACCTTCATTAAGCATGAGGGTGTGACTGAAATTCCTAGTTGCATCCCTAAGCTCTGCGTAGGTGAACACATGGAGACTGTGCAGGGGGGTCTGTGACATGTTGGATGTTATGTTGTGTCTAGCGGAATCAATGCTTACATATGATGAAATTTTCTAAGAGTTATTGTCAGAACCATACCTCCTCCCCTATGGGCATGACCCACCACTCAATGATTGTGTCCATATTGATTTCTTGTTGAGCTTCTCTTCTTCCTTCCTTTCTATCTCTGCATATGAAAAATGAAAGAACTTCATCCTATAGAATCTTTGGATTGTTGTCCTGCTCGGTAGGTTTGTAACCTATGGGGATTCACTCTTAACCCTACAAATAGTTTATCGCCATTGGTGGAATCTAGAAAACTCAATTATCTTAACATGTTACTTGAGAGTGATGTAGGATTCCATTAGCTATAATGGGAAGGGTGGGGTAAAAAGTGGGGACAAACTTGGATGCCATTTCCATTTTCAAATTCATTACAAGAACTGTCTTGGTGCCCTTAATATCCATTATTTATGATGAGAAATCTGGTCTCTCTAATTCCCACCAAGACTTTAACAAAGGTGTATGTGAGTTCTTTGGCTAAACATAAGAAGATGATATTACACTAGTTACTCCTATCCACAAGTAAGTGTAGATATTACTTCACAAGTACTCTCATGTGTATTTCCTTTTATCTTGTTTATGATCTAAATGTCACATTCCTTTCATGATAGTTGGATTTGTTGCATGTATTTTCATTGTCTAATTGCAGGTACAGTCATTAGACTTATCCATGCTTTATCTCATGATCTAGTTTCTATTTCACTAACATGATAGTTACACTTTCTTATCTTAATGACAATATTTGTATATTATAATGTTTATATGATAGTTATATTTATGATAGTTGGATTTGTTACATGTATTTTCATAGTCTAATTGTAAGTATAGTCATTAGACTTACCCATGCTTTATCTCATGATCTAGTTTTTATCTCATGATCTAGTTGCTATTTCACTAACATGGTAGTTACACTGGCTTATCTCTCAATATCAATATTTGTATATTATAATTCTTATATGATAGTTATATTTATGGCTCATTATTTGTATATTATAATGGTTATATGATAGTTATATTTATGGCTCATCACATCATCTCCATTTCATAGTCTAATTGTTATCTTCTATTTACCTAGTAGCTAAGTATGTTTTCTCCCCTATCCCAACATTGTCTCTAGTACAAAACAACGAAAACAAGTATTGCCAAAAAGGAAATGGGAAGGATGTCATTATATTTGGTAGGGGTGAGTAAGTTTTAGCCTGTAAGTAAATTCATAAGTTGTTGGTGTGAACCTCTTAAGCCATGGTGAGAACATGAATGCCTAAAGGTTAATAAGTATGGGCTTGTCATTAAGCATCGAGCTTAGTATGGGCTTGTCATTAAGCATCGAGCTTTTCCAGCCGAAGAACGTAATCAACATATGCATTATATTGTAACTTTGGAGACGGTTGTCATTCATTCCAATATAATAAAAAAAAAAAATTACACACACAACATAAGCTATGAAACTATAGGTGGATTCAATTTCATTTTCACACATCGCACAGGCTCTCAAACCATAGGTAAATTCACGCATTTCCACGAGGGGTAAATGCACGCACTGCATTTCCAGTTGCATGCAACACATTACATGAGCCCATTCACATGGGTGGCGGCCAGCTTCCACCACCGATTTGCATCATGTTGGCCGACACTCACATATATACAATGGTCACATGAATCTTTCCTCCTTAACACATAGAAGCTCCACTGTATCACCAAACGACACCACGCTCTACCAGAGCATCATTGTGGTAGCAGGAAACATCGACTTCATCAATACGATTGACCTGAAGGGAGGTAAAGTTGGCATTGGTCATTGAGGTGTGTCAGCCCATTGAAAGCATGGCAGAGGCGCCAACGCCCTGGAAATTTCTGATTCTCGTGTTGGTTAGATCCATGGCTTCGGTGTTAGCATTGTTCAATGGTTTTCTCCTCATGCATATTTTCGCCTATTTCATTCAATCCCAAGGCTTAAATAGATGAAAATCAGGTTTTAACTTAGGTTTAGGGTTTTTTTTTTCATGGGGTTGTTGTGTTGCTATGGAACCATTTAGAACTAATGAAACTGACCGGTTTTTTATTGGTCCCATACAGTACCAGCTGGTTCAAATCTCAAGCCAGTTGGTTCAGGACAGAACAAGTGAAAACTAGTTTAAATAACTAGTTCTGATTGGAAAGACATTGACCAGCCGAAGCTTGAAACACTGATCCATCCCCGTATGCTTCATCTTCACACAACCATCTGCTTCATCTTTTCACAACCATCTGTTTGAAACTCCTCCATAGATACCAATGTTTCCATACTTAGCCGCTCTTCCAACTCGAAGAACCCAAAAACACTTAGTAGCCGAAACTTGGTACAATGCTCCAACCTCATCTACTCTTCAGCTTCACATATCCATGTGTGTAAAACTCCTCCAAAGATACCCATGTTTGCATACGTGGAAGCTCTTCTAACTCAGTTTTCCACTAGAGTGTTACAAATAGGGAAACGTCGAAGTAAGTTCAAGGCATATTTTAATAAGTAGTATCTACTAGTGGCTCATGTGTTAAAAAATCGCACCAGACCATGCATCTGAAATCCAGAAGAGTGATCACCAGAGAGGACGATGTGATGAAGAAGCAACTTGGAAGCCACCTCCGCTTGGAGTCGATGAAAAATAAAACATGTGGGGCAGACGAATGAAGAAGCAACCTGGAAGCTACTGTCGCTTGGAGTCAGTGAAAGATAAAATACGTCTACAGATGAAGAAGCAACCTGGAAGCTACCGCCGCTTGGAGTCGATGAAAGATAAAATACGTCTACAAATGAAGAAGCAACCTGGAAGCTACCGCTGCTTGGACTCGGTGAAAGATAAAATACGTGGAAAGACGTGAATCTTTGATCATCAATTTACAAATGGAAAGTTCTTGTACGTTCACAGACGATGAAGCCTCAAGCCAAGCCTCCCCTTAAGAACAACTTCGGTGTAATAATTATAAGGATTCTAGAGAGGGGAGATAATTACTTAAAAGTCAGACAAAGAAAACAAAATTATTATACTATTTAAAGTTATATACATTAAAATTAATCAAATTATTATTAAAAATTATGTAATTAAAATTAATGAAATCATTATTAAAATTTAATATATCAAAAAATAGTTTCATATCCTATAATAAGAAGTAAAAAATTCTCATTTAAAATATTATATATGTTTTGAGCAAAGAGGAACTATTTGGAAAAAGATTCCAAAGATAAGAATAATACATTTTGAACAAAGAGGAACTTTGTGGAGAGAAATACCAATCACTTCCCTCAACCAATCTTAACTTTAGATTATGTAATTTGTACCGTCACAAATTCCGGAAATATGATTTGATATATTAATTTCTCATAGTTTTTATTATTCTAGATTTGTTAGTATTGGTTTTCATTATCCTGGATTTCCAATTGTATGTACTTGGGCGAATGAGGAGTTATCAAAGGTCTAAACGATATTCCACCTCTCCTTAATAATGGTGTATGTTGAGGACAACTTGTATAAGAAATTGATGATTAAGTATTTTGATGCAGGAGCATCGCTCCACCTCAACATGCACCAGTCAATTAACACACATGGTGTGAATTCAAGGAAGGGAGAGGTGTCACTCTCTTATTTTGTTTCGAGAATCAAAAGCGTGATCCAGACATTAATGATGACAAGATGGAAGAGCCAAGTTGGGCCTTCGCACAAGTTAGATATAAGGTCACCATTAAGTGGTTGACTATAGGAGGGATTTGCATCCGATTTGGAGCAGATTTCCATCATTGTAATTTTCCCATTAGATAAGCATTTTGAATGGTGCTTTGACACCACTAGTTTATCTTGCGAGGGAAGCTCATCAAGCCCCTCTTGTATAAATATTTGCATTGTAAGCCAAGTAGAGGTTAGGTTGTAGGCAGATGCATAGGAGATAGGGAGAGAAACATAGACAGTCGAGACTCAATCGTAGATCGGACTCCATTATTGTAATTTGACATTCCACCATTAATAGAAAATGACAGTTTTCCCTGTTATCAATTTTTGTGTAATGGATGTTGTGTTATGAATGTCATTTATATGCATTTGAATTGTAGATGAATGTTATAAATCATATGCAGGGATAGAGATATGATTTTCTATCTGTGAATGGGTTGAATTAGGTCTGGTTCTCTAAGCTAAGTGCAAGGAGTGTGCGACAAAGAGTGGAAACTCTGTGAGCCGACGCAAGGAGTGCATGCCTGAACTCGGTAGAGTTAGAAGAGAAGTTGCCAGGAGGGCATCCCAGATTTATTGACAAACTCGAGAGGAAATTTCAAGGTGGTTAAGTACCTTGGAAGGAAAGACTGTGTAGGAGGAATCACAGTTCAAAGTTATTGAACACTCTGGAACACTCTGTGAGGAGGACATTGAGCTAGTGTGAGCGCACACAATGACAACACGGTTGGAAGTGTTTGGGTCTTTAAGAGAATCCCAGGGTTGTTGAACACTCTGAGAAAGGGCTTTGAAAGAGTGCATCAACAAAGGAAAGGAGATGCCTTAAGATGCTCACATAGGCTAAGGGAGAAACCGTCGAAAAGCTTAGTGACTGAAAGGAGTGTTCCCGGGGAGACTGTAAGTCCATCTTACAAGCTCAGGAGGAAGAGAGAGAAGCTTTCAGGAGGGAATGAGGAAGTTCACAGAGGAACGGTGAACTTTGAATATTTTCAAGCCGAGCAAAGTCGCATAAGAGTCTACGTGGAACTCTATAAGGAGTGCAGAAAAAGTTCAAGACTAACCTAAGTCTCTTAAGTGAAATTTGCCCTAAATGTGCAAAAGAGTTCGAGGACTTGCTAAAGTCCTGAAGGCTGTAAAAAATCATCCATCGCTGGAGGAGATAGGTGGCAGAAGATTGAGAGGTTCGTGAGAAGGAACTTCGGAAGGCTTGCCAGGAGAAAACAACGGTCTTCGCGAAGCATGAAGAGTGAAGTGATTCTGGACCGTTGGATCCGAGATGACACATGGCATAGATCCACTTATTTCGAAGGAAGAACCCTTTGGAGAAACATCAAGGAGAGGATACTTGAGGAGATGAGAGCCAAAGCAATCTTGGTCATCCATCGAGATAGGACACGTGGAGCTGGATCGAGATTTCATTGATTCAAAATTGGGAGAAGCAGAGTTGGGAGAAGAAAGGACTCGTGAAGTCCAAACTGGTGAGTTGATCACAACCATTGATCGCGATAGAAGCGTGTACCGTAGATTTTGTCCCAGAGAATTCGTTGATTCAGGAAATCGGGGAAAAGGGAGTAAGAAGTTTGCAAAAGTTTCGTAGCACGGGGTCATGAAGGGAGCTATCCCACAGTCATAGTCGATGGTCACATCAACAAGGAAGCCTAGCATAGAGAGCTAGTAGTGTTGGTGTTAAGAGTTGATAAGCGCTAAGGAGAGGGTCTGTGGGTGCCACATAACCTGCACCGAGAAGGTGAAGGGCCTGTGTCAAGTTAAATTGGTTCCCATGAGGAGCCTGATGAACCAGTCAGTTTGATGACTTGAATGATCCTAGACCGGGAGGTCGAGCAATGCCCCTCAGGAGGGAAGGGGTGGGGTCTGCACCAAGTGGTATCAGAGCTTGTTTTTTTTTTCTCTCAGGCGAGAGGAATGAGATAAAGGAAATATCAGAGATGGTTTTGTCTGCATATCATAGGCAAAGGAGATGGTGAAAGGAGGTATAAGAAGCTAATGCAAAATTGATTTATGTAAGTAGGGAGACATAGTGAGATACTCTATTGAAGCAGTTGCAAGGTGTGTAGCAGATAAACAACCAGGTGGGTTGTAAATGAAGCAAGATGGCCATTGAAGGTCATAGTGTGGTCGAGGAGAAGTCCATTCGCATAGGAGAAAGGCAGAGATGGACAAGGAGCTCAGTGAAATCCAAGCCCAGATGGAGAATCTAGCATTCAATATGCAGCAGGAGGCAAATGTACACTGGAGGTATGAATGGCCTTTGAAGAGGATAGCTAAATGTCATATTCAGAAGTTTTTGGCCATAGGCACCAACAGATGTTAAAAAGGTGGCTGAGGTATGATAAAAATCTCATTGATGAGGGAAGGAGATCTGGCAGAGGTCTCGTAGGTTGTCAGGTGGGAAATGAGAAGGGATCAGGGGATCTCGTAAACTTCCATGTGAGCAGAGGAGACATCCTGAATTAGCAAGCAGGAAAGGGAGGAGAGATGAGCTCAACCGAGAGTTCACGTCAAGAGGTGTTGACATATGGAGAGAAGGAAAGGTCTCATCCATGTGAAGATTCATGCGGAGCTGCAAGTCTTGTGAATGAATATGATGAGAAGTTGAAAACTTCTGTCATGGAGGAAGAGGATCAAAGGAGCATTCTGATCATCAGAGGAGTCGAGATATTCCTACTAAGAGGCCAAGGAGAGGTTAGCACGGAGGTTGCAGATGCAATAGAAGGATAGCAAGATGAGACTGTCATGGAGAAGGAGGAGCAGATATTGAGGTATGTCCCAATCGAGGAGCACCCAGTTGAGTCACTTACTCAGTAGGAAATGGAGTTAAAGGCACTAGAGGATTGGTTAGGCCATCCAGAACCAAAAAGTGGCTACCATCAGATAGCCATGCCAGAGGACACATACCAGCATGAGTTGCAGTTAGATGAAGATGAAATGGAACCAATCGAGGAACTAGCAGTAGTCAATCTGTCAGGTGAGGATGTAACAGTTGAGAAGAAGCCCAGTAACGAGAAGCCTGCAGGAGTGGAAGCTACAACAATGTCGCAAGATAAGGCTGCAAGAGATGAAGAAGATAGCTTGGAAGATTGGTGGGATTTACTCATTGACAAGGAAGAAATGCAACAAGCTAGTCTGCAACAGAAGAGCCAGCCAGTGGAGCAGTTGGATGAAGCGATCGAGGAAATAAGGAAGTTGATGTTGGGATTGATAGAGGAAATAGTCAACAAGGAGAAGCGGGAAGAAAGGAAACCTGTATGAGCAACATGGATGATGCAGAAGCAACGAAGCAGAGGAGAAGAGAGACAACTCCAGGAGAAAGTTTGGGATCCAGGAGGATTTCAACCACGTAGGAAATCTCATGAGTAGAAGCTCATGATTTTTGTACCCATGGAGTATGATGCAGGAGCATCGCTCCACCTCAGCACACGCCAGTCAGTTAACATGCATGGTGCACATTCAAGGAAGGGAGAGGCATCACCCTCTCATTTTGCCTCGAGAATCAAAAGCGTGATCCAGGCATTAATCATGACAATATGGAATAGCCAAGTTGGGCCTTCGCACAAGCTGGAGATAAGTTCGCCATTAAGTGGTTGACGGTAGGAGGGATCTCCATCTGATTTGGAGCAGATTTTCATCATTGTAATTTTCCGATTAGATAGGGGTTTTGAATGGTGATTTGACACCACTAATTTAGCTTGCAAGGGAAGCTCATTGAGCCCCTCTTGTATAAATATTTGCATTGTAAGACAAGTAGAGGTTAGGTTGTAGGCATATGCATAGGAGATAGGGAGGGAAACACAAAGATTCGAGACTCAGTTGTAGCTCGGACTCCACTATTGTAATTTGACATTCCACCATTAATAGAAAATGACAGTTTTCCCTGTTATCAATTTTTGTGTAATGGATGTTGTGTTATGAATGTTATTTACATGCATTTGAATTGTAGATGAATGTTAAAAGTTGTCTGCAGGGATAGAGATACAGTTTTCTATCTGTGAGTCGGTTGAATTAGATCTGGTTCTCTAGGCTAAGTGTAAGGAGTGTGCGATAGAGGGTGGAAACTCTGTGAGCCGACGCAATGAGTGCGTTTCTAAACTCAGTGGAGTCAGAAGAGAAGTCACCAGGAGGGCATCCCATATTTATTCACAGACTCGAGAGGAAATTTCAAGGTGGTTAAGTACCTTGGAAGGAAATACTATGTAGGAGGAACCACAGTTCAGAGTTACTGAACACTCTGGAACACTCTGCCAGGAGCGCATCGAGATAGTGTGAGCGCGCACAAGGACAAGATGGTTGGAAGTGCTAGGGTCTTTAAGAGAATCCTAGGGTTGTTGAACACTCTGAGGAAGGAAGGATTTGCAAGAGTGCATCGATAAAGGAAAGAATATTCCTTAAGATGCTCATATAGGCTAAGGGAGAAGCCATCGAAAATCTTAGCGAGTGGAAGGAGTGCGCCCAGGGAGACTGTAAGTCCATCTTACAAGCTCAGGAGGAATATCGAGAAGTTTCTAGGAGGGCACAAGGAAGTTCACAGAGGAACGGTGAACTTTGAAGGTTTTCAAGGCAAGCGAAGTCACAGAAGAGTCTGCGCAGAACTCTAGAAGGAGTGCAGAAAAAGTTTGAGAACAACCTAAGTCTCTTAAGTGAAATTTGCGTTAACTGTGCAAAAGAGGTCGAGGACTTGCCAAAGTTCGTAAGGCCATAAAAAATTATTCATCATCGAAGGATACAGGTGGCAGAAGCTCGAGAGGTTCGTGACCAGGAACTTTGGAAGATTTGTCATGAGAAAACAAGGGATTTACAAAGCACGAAGATCAAAGTGATTCTGGACCATTGGATCTGAGAGGACACATGGAAGAGATCCATGTATTTTAGAGGAAGAACTCTTCAGAGAAACATCAAGGAGAGAATACTCGAGGAGATGAGAGTCGAAGCAATCTTGGTCCTCTGTCGAGATAGGACATGTGGAGCTAGATCGACATTTTGTTGATTCAAAATCGGGAGAAGTAGAGTTGGGAGAAGAGAGGACTTGCAAAGTCCAAACTCGCGAGTTGATCACAGTCGTTGATCGCGAGAGAAGCGTGGACCATAGATTTGGTCCTAGAGAATTTTTCGATTCGGGAAATCGAGGAAAAGGGAGTAAGAAGTTCACAAAAGTTTCGAAGCACGGGATCGCGAAGGGAGCTAGCCCACGGCCATAATCTGTGGTCACATCAAGAAGGAAGCCTAGCATAGAGAGCTAGTAGTGTTGGCGTTGAGAGTTGAGAAGCACTAAGGAGAGGGTCTATGGGTGCCACATAACCTTTGCTGAGAAGGTGAAGGGCCTGTGTCAAGTTAAATTGGTTCCTATGAGGAGCCTGATGAACCAGTCGGTTCGATGACTTGAAGGATCCTAGACTAGGAGGTCGAGCAGCGCCCCTGGGGAGGGAAGGGGTGGGGTCTGCACCATATTTTTGCATCAGTGTGTTAGTATTGAATTAAAGCGGTTGGAAATCAAGATCGACATCTCTTGTCGGGCCGTACACAGAGCAACAGAGAAATCGGGATCGACATCCGTCATAGGGTAGTACTCGGAGCAACAAAGATTACATGTGGTCTAGACATTTTTTTTATTTTTTATCCAATTCTGACATAAACAAGTGTTGCATGGTAGTGTAGTCCCTGCAAAATAATAAACTAAGTTTCCATGTTGTATATGTCAACTGATTTGTTGTCTTTGCTAGAGGGATATTGGCCAGAAAACTATGTCATTTATAAAGTCACACATGTGTTGGAATCTGTTGGAAACATGATCAACAAAATTTTATATTTGAATCTGACACTCTATCACAAATTATTCTTGCATATAAAATGTAAGGAGCGAAAGTTGCAGATGCCACAGTAGAGTATCTTTTATTTAAATGGAAGTACTAGGCAGGGAAAAAAACCTAATCGTGCATTTTTAAATATGGATCAAAGAGTGTCTTAAATTCTTGTAGAAAGAGGTTCAATTCATCTATCAATAGTTGTACAGGAAAATAATTTAATTTAAAAAAAAATACAAAATTCAATAAAACAATAGTAAACATTGGAAAACACCATAAATTTTCACTCAACATGTTAACTAATATGTATCACGAAAATGATTTAAACTTTTTTTAAGATTAAAAAATTCAATCAAACAATGTTAAACATTATAAAACACTAGAAATTTGTAAAATGTGGGACCTTTAAAGAAGTCCCTCAAATGAAAGTAAAATAGATATAACAAAAAATGGAAATTGTTTTTTAATTTTCTTGTAAAAAGAGAATTCTTGTGAATGGACCAGGAGATGCACACATTGGTATATGTAAAGTAAATAAATATAACTTGCTCACATCCATCATAATAGGGATAATGATATATGATCACATAAAAATTAAAAGAAAATGATCTGCATGCAGAAGAGAACTTTGACACTTTGATACATGAGCAGCGCAAAAAACATAATGATACAACATCCTCAAATATTTTATATTCAGATAAACTGGGTTACAAAATATAGTTGAGATTATTTCTAAAATAGTTCTCTTGGAATTTCTAAAAAAATATATAGTTCAATACATATTCTCTAAAATTTAAATATGTTTGTCATAATGACTGGGATTGGGGCTCCCGCAGACCATAGAGAAAATATGTATAAGAATGAATCTTTTAGAAAGAAGAATGTGGGTAGTGGAAGACAACAAGACCTGGAAAGAAGAAAGAGAAAATTTTCAGTCCTCGGTTAAACATTTCTATTTAAAGAGGTAGAGTAACTGGATGAAGAGATTGACAAAGATAGAAGAATGTGATCAGTATGAACTTAATATGATGGTATCTCATGCCTTGTCATTTGCTCGTTGATGTCCTTTTATGGTTTTCCTCAGCGATTATGGGAACCGTCTCAACCGTCCTTTTCCATTCATTGGTAAGCTTGTCGAAAGCCTTTTTGAACCACTCCTCGATGTAGCTCCTCATGGGTGCCACGTTGATTTCATGCTAGATTTTTATATTGAAGAGTTCACTTTCCAAGTCCCTTAGATCAATAAAGATGTTGCACAATGCTTCTTCAATACCTTAGTTTTTAATCGATTAATCAACTTGCCAATTTTCCATATCATCTTCACCATATTTAAGAATGCCATAGAAATTTTCAAATGACAACCCTTTAAAGATCTCAACTTGTTCATCAAATGCTTGCTTGGTTAAAAACAATGAGTTGAGTATCAATTTCGGGTCTTGGACTTCATTGGTGCTTCCAGCTAGATCTTTGTCAGATAGCTTCTTGAATAGTTTGTCTCTTCTAGATATGGCCTGGCTACATGATTGAATGATACCATTTAGGTTTTTTACCTTTTCTTTCCAGCATGCATTTAGTTTCTTTATTTGATTCGGGGAAGGGATATCATCCTCTCTTCTTCTCAATTCTATCATAATAGTAACTTTAACACCAAATGGTACAAATGCATCGAGGTAGAAACATTGCTCATTTTTCAAATCTGCTTGCAGATATTCATGAAAATCATGTGCTCTTGTTCCAAAAGATACCATACTCTTTGACATCTCCCAAGCCTCTGTTATTAATTCCATTCTTCTCTTTATATTATTTTCCACTTACCCTCCGATTGATGTGAGAAGGCTTGTTGACCCTTTTAACTTTTCTGCAGGTGTGGTAGGTCGGATCATTGCTAAAGGACTAGCCAACATTGGAAGGGGCATTAGAGCTCCCTCCAATTCTTTGATTCACTCCTTTAACCTGGAATTCTTTTTCAAGGCCATCAATAGAGTTTTCTAGAGAATCTCTAGTTTCTCGATGTATCTGGTAGATCTGGGAAGGTCGCATGTTCAGTAGGTTAATATCTGAATGCGATTTCCCTTTATTCTTTACATCTCTTTTTTCAATAATGAAATTTTTGGATTCACTGTAAAAAACAACACTCCGAAATGAAAAAGAATCTTCTTTGTCGAAGGTCTCTGTCCCAATTATTTCCACTTTAGGGTTCCGAGGAGCAGTTCTCTCTAGATGTTAGTCATTGGGGAACACTTTCTCAATGTCAATTTCTAGTTCCATGTCTTCAAGGGAGAGATCATGGGTATCACTTTCTCCCATCGGTCCCTCCTGTTCTTGCACAATGTTTTTTTGTTTCTTCCTCACAGGAAGTTTATGAGAACTTTCAATTTTTCCATAGGGAGGGTTCTTATCTCCTCCTCCTCCTAAATAACTATGTGTGACTTTCTTACTTGGGTAGGCCATTGGAGCGTTGCTCTGAGATGTTGTAGTCTTGGGTGTGGCAGTCAGGGATTGGGAACTTTTCTCACTCGAACCTTTTCTTCTTTGCTTGTAAGAATCATTGGTGTTGAGTATTGTCTCCAGGTCACCGGTGTCACGAGAAGGACATCCTGAGGCATTATCTTCATCTTCATTCAGGATAGCATTAATGAAAGAATTGTTGAAACCGACAACCAATAGGTGTTCTACAAAAATACCATTAGGGTCGAACCCTTTTACTTTTTCATCATATTTCAAATTAAGGATGTGGAAGTGGCCCACAAATTAATCAATCTTTTTCATATTCATGAATATGAAATCCCCTACATTCCAAGGCATAGGCATGAATTGTTTTTTTTTTCTTTTCATGGAAAAAATGAAACTAGTAGGTGTACTTCCTTTCTATCTCAACAATAAACATTGTATCATATATGTGACATGGAAGGAAGGAAGGATTTTCTTTGGATCCAAAACTCCTTATAACATTATAGTTCTCCATTTGTTCCAGTGTACCCTGCCTATCCAGGAACTTGTTCGCTTGGCCATACATTTGGGGAAAATCCTTTCCAAATATCAACCCTTCAAAAACTGAGACAAAATCATTAAAGACTTCATAAAAATGTTGGGAGGCCTTATGTCTCCATAATGTCTGATACCAGAAGGTTACTGGGTAAAATTCACAATTTACCTTCTTACACAGAGATAATATGGGGAATGTACAATAATGCACTATCGTGAAAATTAAATAAGACGACATAAAGAATTTCTTCTGCATTTTGTATTGCAATAATTGGGAAGAGATTTCAATGGAAATAACCTTCCCCCAATTGAAGATGGCTTGTTCCTTCACCGTAAAATATAAAATATACAGAATCATCCAAGAGATGATTGTTGTACTTTCTTTTCCTGTTATCCTTGTGAAAATCCATTCAATTTCCTAGAAAGGGTTTTTGAATGCACTAACCTGTAATCTAGTGATGTCCTCGGGGACGACCGATGGGTCCTCTAAGAATTCTGGTAAGAGGTCCAATCCATTATCATTCCTCTTTAAGAACTCCCTGCAATCCTCGCCCTTAAAAGTAAGCGTTGGCTCGGGAAGTATTAACATATTTCAAAAAACTTGAGGTGATAGGGAGACTCGGGAATGGTCCGACAACTGGATAATTTGTTGGTTCAGAATATAATTCTCGACGCACCAGGTGACCAACTCCTTACAATCAAAAACTTCAGGCACACAACCTATTCATGCAATTCTAGAAATTTAGATAGCGTCCTTCTGGGCAGAAGGGGATGAGTAGTAGTAATAAGCTCTGGACCACTGAAAACTCTGGTCCTCGCACTCGAAAATATTCAACGTATCTCCACATACATGTTGTCGAGATGTAGCCATAAGGTGATGAGAACGTTCCTTTGCTTCTGATAGTATTTAAAATGAACGTTGGAGGATGATAATATAATCTCCAATAAATCTTGGTTTAATGTGTTTTATTGGGAGATGTCCTCAAGATTTTCGCTTATTAATGCCAATCTTTTTGAACCTGTGTGGTGAGTTGTCACTAATAAAATATTAATTAATGTGCATTGGGAAGGGTGCAAAGGTGGCGAGGATGGATGGGAGAAAAAAATGCTTTGAAACTTTTTTGAACTTGGGAGTCCGGGAACCCGCGAATCTGTGACAACAAGAGGTGACGAATCGACTAAGTATGGAAAGGAGGGTCATAATGCCTTAAAAAAACTAAAATAACCAACAATTTTTCCCAATTAAAGATCCACACAATTTTTTTTTCATATCCCATAATATTCACCTTAGCCAATTCGATAATAGGGAGGTTGATTTGGTAGATCGAACTATCGGTCAGTTCACGTGACTGGGGTTCCTGTGAGAAAAGTTGATTCTTTGATGAAGATTTGTTTGTATTGTAGCTTGTGACAATAATTGTGTCCCATAAATCTTGGTTTAATGCGTTTCAATGGCAGATGTCCTCGAGATTTTTTCTTATTAATGCCAATCTTTTCGAACCTGTGTAGTGAGTTGTCACTAATAAAATCATAATTAATCTGCATTGGGAAGGGCACGAAGGTGGCGGGGATGGACAGGAGCAAAAAATGCTTTGAAACTTTTGTGAACCCAAGAGTCTGTGAACCCACAAATATGTGACAACAGGAGGTGAAGAATTGACTAAGTATGGAAAGGCAGGGCGATTAGACAGACTCATCATAGGTGGAGTGAATCTTGCAAGTTCGAGGAGTCTGGGGTCGAATTGTAGATCACAGACGTTTTGGGTGCAAGATGTATATCACGGAACAGGGGGCATGAAAGTTCAATAATGCCAACCCGGGAACGTGTGGTCATAAAATTGGCTAACTATGGAAAGGAACAACAGTCGATCAGACTCGTGATGTGAGGATATAGATGGAGATGAGGATCTATCAGTCCGCCAGCCCAACAACCTGCGATCATAGAAATGCGACTAAGTATATAACCAAAAAATGATAATATAGGGAAAGAAGAAAAGGGAAAAAAGGGTAAGCATAGAAGAGGGAAAAGAAAGGGAGAAAATAATTTTATCCACAACACTTATTCTTATAATTATCAAGCGATAGAAACACATTAAATATGGGAAAAACATTCTTAGCTGTGAAATATACTTGGAGCTCGACAAACTCAGGTTCAAGTTTAAAGAGAATTTGTTTATATTTATTTCAATATTATTCATATTATTTTATTTTAATAGTATTTTTGTGGCCCAAATGTTAACTATGTTCCAATTTTAAGGGTGTTTTCGTCTCGCCAATTTTTCTCAAACCCATAAGCAATAGACAAAATATATGACTTAACATTTTTATATGTAAGCATATTCTAAAATATGACAAGATGTAATATATGCACAATATTAAATAGGGACATGACATCAACACCTTTGTATATAACAGTGGGCTAGCATAATGTTGCATTCTTACTGTGATAATGCCTTAAAAAAACTAAAATAACCAACATTTTTTTTCCAATTCAAGATCCACACAAAAAAACTTTTAGATCCCACAATATTCACCTCTGCCAATTCGATAATAGGGAGGTTGATTTGGTAGATAGAACTATCGTTCAGTTTAGGTGACTGGGGTGCACCTAGGGTACCTATGAGAAAAGCTAATTCTTTGATGAAGATTTGCTTGTATTGCAACCTGTGACAGTAATTGTGTCCCATAAATCTTGGTTTAATGCGTTTTAATGGGAGATGTCCTCGAGATTTTCCCTTATTAATGCCAATATTTTTTAACCTTTGTGGTGAGTTGTCACTAATAAAAGCATAATTAATGTGCATTGGGAAGGGTGCGAAGGTGGTGGGTGTTGTTTCGGAGTCTATACTTAAGGCTATAAAGTATCGAGTCTAGGCATCCAAAAAGTGTGAAAGATGTAACTGGAGAAAACAACTGGAAAAAGAAGCTAAGGCTAGTTTCTAAGTTGTCTAGGCCTAGCTTCTAACTATTCCTGAATGGTTATATCTCGTTCAATGGCTGCCCATGAACATTAAAGTTCGGCCCGGGTAGTAGCAGTTTTCATAATGGTATCAAAAAGGTTTAAAGCAAGGATGGTTTGATCTGAGAGGCCGGGTTCTAAGTCGGGTTGTCGTGCCACAGGGACAGTCATAAAGGAGCAGATTTTTTGTAAAGCATTGGTTGTTGTTTCACCTTTATATTATAGAAGAAAGAAACCCAAAATCAAATTAATAGTATAACGAAATCGTAGGCCATTTTTTGTAACTGAGTTAAAATTTAAAACCATGCATGAAGCGAAAGAAAACATAGATCTATTAAACAATGTGAGCCATCAATCAGGGAAGAATCTCACCTTGTGATAGAAGAAGAAGATAAGCAAGAAAAACCTTAATGAAGCGTACAATATAGAAATCTAAAAAATTCACAGGTCTTGTACCTGCTGATAGCTGATACAGAGGAAAAGTTGTAAACGATCAAATAACTAAAAAAAGGATCACCACAGTAGAATTTCTACTAAAATTGCAGCTAAGCATTCATTAAAGACACATATGAGAAACAATGTGAAATGCGAAATAACATAAGAAACACATAACCCAGTCTTGATGGAAAAAATAATCTTTGATCTACCTTGTATTAATTATGGCGAAAGAGATATTCTCTGGTACAATCGGCCAAAGGAAAAAAATCCCTTGCTCCTTTCATCAAAATTATACTTATACACAATTTTAAAATGCTTTGAATTCTAATCGTTCTAAAAGTTTCGGTTACAAATGGAAAATGAAGCGTTTCACTTCCTTGTCTCTTGTCTTCCTCCACATGGGTAGGGCGTTTTCTTTTCTTGTTCTCTCGCTCCAAAAATAGTATGGGATTAGCATCTATAATTACTTACCTCCAGAAGTCTGCCCTTTCCCCTACTCGATACAAAAAACGCACTTTTCTACAAACTGATCTATCAGCTTGGAAGGTTCGGCTTGACTGTTTGCCTTGAAAGTGTAACAATCCTTTGCCAACTATGGCAATATTTTTCCTACTTGTCGATATTTCGTGATGATAGACCACAATTGCAAGCTTGGTCTTATCAACCATTTATCCACTTGGGCGATATTGACCTGACTCACCTAGGATAATTCAATTTTTCCTTTTTCCCCATTCTCCTTGATGTCCAGTAGATGTTTGGCTATGTTAATTTTTCCCAGTGTTCCAGCACTGCTTTCTTTATCTAGATCTAACCAATTTTTATTTATCAAGCTGAACGTCTCTTCACAAGCCTCTCTCATCTCTTTAGTTCTTTTTCTGCTCTCGGATATATTATCTTCCCATGCCTTCAGTAGGATGTTACCTATGGATTTCTATGGGATAGAAAATTTGGAACTGATGACCACCTCTTCTTTCACTGTTGCTATAACAACTTCTTGGAAAGCAACGTGAGTTGTTGCCGCTTCTCTTTCTCTCGAGGATATTTCCTTCAATGCTTGTTCTATCCTATCAAAATGATTTTGTATGGTTTCTACTTTGGCAGGTAGGTCCTCTTGAGATACTTCTACTTTATTTCGTATTTTCGTGGCTTGGGATTGGAATATTGTTATGTCTATGACCTGGTTTTCAACATAAATTAATTTAGAATGTAGCAGTTTTATTTGCTCTTCCTATTGACTTACTTGCATTTAGCTAGTTTTTGCCGACTGATGCATCTACTCAAGGTCATATTTAAGTCTCTTGATTTCCTTTTGATCAGTCACTCTGGCTTGCTCAAAACCTTTGTTTGCTTCCTCCCTGTCATTTGTCTCTACCGTTGCTAACCGAGCGTCCCTCTTCTTGGTTGGGGATCTCTTCTTTCTGATTTGAGATCTTAGTTTCCTCTGACTTGTCCTAAATCTCTTGTTTGCTAGGGT
This sequence comes from Picea glauca, assembly GCA_000966675.3. Taxonomy (NCBI): domain Eukaryota; kingdom Viridiplantae; phylum Streptophyta; class Pinopsida; order Pinales; family Pinaceae; genus Picea; species Picea glauca. The sequence goes on from JZKD02S0723177.1 coordinate 1,529,643, forward strand.
TTGCACTTGCTGAACCTTTATCCTCTGCTTGTTGTGTACTCAGAGGTTGTGAGTCTCTGCCCTGTAAAAATTTAGGGAAGCAACTTCTCCTGTACTCTTGGAATGTATAAAAATTGACCATATCACCGGGCAACAGAGCTTGAACCCGACTTAAGACTTCAGAGTAGGACCTCGCACCTCGAAATATTTCATCATGAGGTGAGTCTTCGTGTTCGTATCTCTTCATCCCAAATCTCTCCATGTGATTACTCACAACCTTATTAGGGTCATTTTTCTTAAACTCAATGTCCACTAATTTCATTTCCTCCAAGTCCATAGCCTCTACATTGGCATGGCCAAAATTTAATAAAGAATATGTACCAATGTGAATGGGGAAAGGTGGCCATACCTTCTTCGACACTCCTTTGAGCTCCTTTTTTATCCAACTGAGCACAGTTTTCCTGGAGATCTCGCGACACACTAGCTTATCTGGTAAGAATAGTGGCAGAGAATATGGGGGGACAGAGGTGCCAAAAACCCTAATATACGAAAATTATGCTTATATATACCAATCTTCCACGTTTCTCAAGTTGGCTATGATGCTATCTGAAATCCTAGGAGGTGGATGGCCAAATATAGAGACATGCATTGGCACCATTACCCAGTTGAAAATCTCGTAGACGAATTCATCAGCTTTATCTTCCCAGAGTTTCGAGTGGTAGACATGAATAGGCTTTGCATTAGCTGGAGTCCATCTCCAACTCATTAGTGGGAAAGGTGTCATGAAGCAAATAGCATCCATGAGGTAAGCGAACATGAAGAATGAGGATGCTTTCTCGCTCGCCTTTTGTGCTCGATATTATGTAATTCGACTAGCCAGACTGTCTGACAACAGTTTGGCCCAGTCAAAAGAGAATCCCTCTGCTACTGTGTGCATAAGTGGTACCCATGGGAGAAAGAAGTGAGAGGTGTCCTCCTTCCCATATAGTCTGCAAAACGTCATTTCTATATACATGAATTGTGGTACCAATGATGAGATTGAATAAATTCCATTAGTATCGTCCTTGAATTTCGTGGGGTGGGAAACCCAGTCCTTGATCAGATCGGATAATATTTTCCCAAACTGCTTGCATTCCTTCTTTTTGAAACCCTCCAAGAATCTAGCATTGTGAGTAAGGTCTAGTGTGGGAGACAATTTATACATTTCTTGTAAATTCGTTGGTCTGAATGTCCCAAATGCCACCTTTTACTCATTGAAAATTGCCCTAGTCAGGATGGCTACATGGTCCATCGCCCATCTGATCATATCATAATAGGGAAAAAGACGTGGCCTTCCTGCTATCTTGTGCATCTCCGACTGAGTGACGATTTTGTATTTAGTGGACAAGTCATCTTTCTCGTTATCACTGGAATCATCTAGACAATCTATCAGCTCGGATTGCAGAATGTCGGAGACATACGTCCATGTTTTGACAGTATTGACACTTCTAGGCGAGGTATCAGAAATAATATATGAACCTTGACGTGGACTCTCGGTGGCTTCCTTGGACACTTTTCGCGGAGCCATGATATAGAACCTTGCAATTAGATCCCCTATCACAAAAAATGGAAACACAAACAGAGGTTATCTTGGTGAACTTGGCTCTGCGCAGATTAGAAAAAAATCTAAGATAATGACTGAAACCTTTTCACTTTGAGAAATTAAGTCTATGAGTCCTTGCGGAAAAAATGTTTAAATCATTTAATAGAAAGATTTAGAAATAAAATGGGATCCTACTATCAGTCACCTCACTAAATTTCTTAATAATATCCATAAATGTTTGATAAATCGTGATTCAGGAGGATCGCAGCAACATTTAAAACTCAATCCGTAGGCCGTTGAAGGTCATTTAAGGTGTTAATTAATTTAGTTCAACCCTTTATTAAGCGTGTTTAGTTCTTAATCCCTTTATCGGAGTTCGCAGTATCCGATGATTTTACTCCTAGTCGTTGAATCCGCGAACCCCGGATTCACGATATAGTGATTTGGTTGATTAACTGTGATTTGGTTTTAAGCTTTTAATTAACCCCGATTAACTTACGAAAAACGCGACTTCGGGGATCAGAGCTACAAATGTGTTGTTTATGGAGTAACGACTGTCGAGTCGTGAAATCGCAACAAAGATTAAATATGGCTTAAAAGTCATTATTCTTGCTATTAACTAGTTTTAACTTAAACCAAACTCGCAACTTCGCACATCGTACGTTCGAAGGGTGTTCGAGGTGTGACACCCGAAATGCAAGAGCACGATGTAAAAACGGTGATAATCTGTGTTTAAAGGTTAAAAACCCATGATTAAACTTAATCCAACTTTGCCACTTCGCGTGTCGGGATATCGAGGGTTCAGATATGTATGGCCATGATATATACAAAATCATGAAACAAGAATTTTTAGGCTTAGGTGTATCATCTCAATACTTAAAAATAGGCGGATCCGACCTTTGATGACCAGATTAGGCGAGATCCTTCCTTGCCGAACGAGAAGAACAGTAGACCAACTGCTTTTATTGGGTAAATGGAGTCATTATTTTTCTTCTACGAAACCTGTCCAGGAAGAGGATATCGCCTCCTTGTGGGATGAGAAGAACAGTAGACCAACTGCCTTTATTGGGTAAATGGAGTCATTATTTTTCTTCTGCGAAACCTGTCCAGGAAGAGGATACCACCTCCTTGCGGGACGAGAAGAACAGTAGACCAACTGCCTTTATTGGGTAAATGGAGTCATTATTTTGCTTCTGCGAAACTTGTCCAGGAAGAGGATATGGAGGGAGAAAGGGGGTTTCACTTTACTTCTGAAATCTTTTGAACTTAATTAATCTCTTATCTCAAAATTAGTCCTCTTTCTCCTCTAATACTGAATTCGGGTCTGCTTAACATGATCAAAACAACCTTGGGGATTCTAACAGGTTCTGTTGATTTTTCTTGCATCAAGGTGAAGTAACTTCAATGTTTTTAAACAGGGAGTCCTGCACGCACCTTGGATGAACATTGGGTTTCAAAGAAAACTAATTACCAGAGTACGGTACAATTCATGTGTAACATGCTTATAGATATTTTAGACATTGCTTCACTACCATCGAGCCTGTTCAGTACCCTGGTGAAGTTGTTTGATTCCCTTTATTGAATTTCCTTTCACCACTTCGAGTTGTAACTTTGCATTTAAATGATGAGATGAGGGAAATCACTTCGTGAATTTCGTTTCATCATATCTTTTCAGACTAGACGGGGGAAATCAATTTTTTGAATTTCCTTTCACCATCTGTCTTATATTTTCCTTTACCATGAATTGGGGGCAATCAATTAGTAGAAGGTATACCAGGGGTAATATCTGCATATAACTTTGCATCTGATGTCTGCTCACTCACTTTGATTACTCTGGATCAGTTTTCCTTTGACCTTCTAAACATCTTAGTTGGCAGGGAAGCTTTAGGGGGGATTTTATTTCTAGGGGCCTTCTTTTGAGCAAGACTAATCGTCAAGACCTGTTGAAAAAACCGAGTTAGGATTAGCCTAGGCATATCTAAGTTCATTGAGAGCTGAGGGTTTGCAAGAACTTGCCACCTTTTTTGCTAGCATTCAGAAAAATTATTTGTCGGATTTCAGAGCTAAAGTGCAACCTCTTTTCCTTCTATGAAAAATATGGGGAGATATTAGGATTCAAGGGGAAAGAAACAAAGATTCAGAAAAAAGCAGGAAGGGAGGTTTCAGATTTCGTAAGTATGGGTGTTATAACACAATCCTGACTCCTGGAACCTTTTTCTTATTTAGGATGCTTCACTTCTTCTATTTTATTTTGATTATTTTTATCTTATCCAGGGGAACCTTTTAGAATCCACAATAAAAAGTTACTGTTTTGATAATCCATCGAGTGAAAAAGTTCATACTCACGAGCCCATTATTTCTCTTAGGTGACCTTCATTTGCAATCTAAATCTTTGGGGAATTCATACCTTTGCCTTACGATTTCGTTCTCATATTAGTAAATTATCTTTTATCACCTGTTTCGAGTGAATCGGTTTCCCAATACATGACCGTCCGTTCTCCTCTTTATGATGTTTGGGCTGTAAACTGGAATCCTATAAGAAAGAAACACGAAGAGCATCAAGATTTTTAAAATTATGGAATTCAATGTGTTGAAGATTTTGTATCACTAACCTATTTTATTTGCGATGAAAAAGAAAATAAAACTTACTGAATAGCTATAAAAACAAAAACACAAACCGGTATGTACAGTGGAAAATTGGAAATTATTTATTGCATATAGTGCTTCAGATAGCGCCCGTTGATGGGGGCGTTAAGGGTTTTACCGTTAAAATTTTCTAACAGAAATGAGTTCTTCCCTTCAGAAGCTGTGACTTTGAATGGACCATACTAGATATGGTCAAATTTTCCATGTTTTGTCAGGTCTTCCCTTCTAGCATCCCATTTTAAGACTAAATCACTAGGGAGGAATTCCCTATCTTTTGCCTTATGATCGAACAACGCTTTCATATTGTTTTGATACCTTTGAAGCCTTTTGTCTACCTCCATTATGTTCTGTTGAACTTCGATCAACTGATTTATCCTTCTTCTGATGTGATTTGGTTCTTTGTTTTCATCCTACCAATGTTTCATCATGGGTAGGGACAGATTTATGGGTAGCACTACGTCGATCCCATACACCATTTGAAAATGAGAAGTTCCAATCGATTTCTTGGTGCCTATCTGATTCGCCCACAAGGCATAATTCAAATGCACATGCCAAGATTTTTTGTTTTCGTTCAACACTTTCTTTATTATGGTAATTAGGATTTTATTCGATGACTCGGCAAACCCATTGCCTTGGGAGTAGTATGTTATAGAATGGCCCAGTATAATATTGTATTTTTGGCAAAAGCTGACCATCGCCATGGATTTGAACGCCTGGGCATTGTCTGTAACTATTTTTCTGGGACAGTCGAATCTAGATAGTATGTTTTCTTCCAGAAAGTCTATCACCACCGAATTTGTCGCTCTTCTGGTTGGAATAGCTTCCACCCATTTGGTGAAATAATCGATAGCAGTCAAGATCCATCTATGTTGAGCACTGGAATGTGGGTTAATTTTGCCTATAAAATCCAACCCCCATTGTTGAAACAGGGCATCCATTTTAATTGGAACCAATGGTAATGTTGGGAGTTTATGCTTGCTTGCGAACAATTGGCAAGATTTACAGGCTTTGACTTTAGTATTAACATCTGAAAAGATTTTAGGCTGGTAATATCCCGCCCTCAGGATTTTATAAGTCGTTTCTCTCCACGCGTACTCCTTCGTGAAATTTGTTTATGACCTTTTCTGCTTCTGATTCTACCAAACAAACCAAAAGGAAGCCTAAAGGGTCTTTCCAGAACAATTGGCTTTCGGATATACAGTACTTTACCGCATGTAATTTCAGTGTCCTGGATTTAAATGGAGATAAATAGCTCGGAAAGTTCAAGGTCAAAAGGTACGATACTATGTCTTTATACCAACCTGATAAGACAAACTTCTCTTTGATTCTGGTTGGAGCTATTTTTTCATCGAATTCATCTATGTCCACACATTCTTGGTATTGTTGCGGGTTATTTATTTCGAGTCCTCTAGAATTTGATTCAGCTAAGAGCTTAGCCAAGCCCTACCCTTTTACGAGCTTTGTTAGTTTGACCTCTAAATCAAATTATTGAATTTTAGTGAGCCACCGACCCCTCTTCCTGTCACTGTCGGGCTGCACCAATATATATTTTACAGAATTGGTGGGCACATATGCAATTACCTTGGAGTGTAACACGTAGGTTCTGAAAGATTTCAATGCCTTTACCATAACATATGCTTTCTTTTCCATTATATCATATCTCAATTTTGCATCTCTAAGGCTCTTACTAAATAATTCTATGGGTTTCTCAAAACCCTCTTCGTTCTTCCGGAGGAGTACTGCTGTGATTGTGTGTTCGAAGGCGAATGAGAAAATCAAAAAATATTTGAGATAATCAGGGCTGGCTAGCACGGGTGCTTCACTTATAACTTTATTGATATGTGCAAACGACGCTTTAGCTTATCTCATCCATTTGACTCCATTTTCCTCCCTCGACATATCTGTGATCCATTTTACGATTTCAGCGAAATTCGGGATAAATCTCCTCAAAAAAAATATTTTTCCTAAAAATGATTGAATTTATTTTACATTTCTAGGGATAATTATAGTGCCTATGGCTTCGACCCTTTTAGGATCGATTTTAATTCCATATCGAGACACAATATGGCCCAGGAGTTTACCTTCTTGCATCGCAAAGTGAGACTTCTTAGGCTTTAAAGACAAACCAAATTTTTGGCACTTCTCCAATGTTTGCTTGAGGTGTATCAGACGATCTTCATCATATTTAGAAAAAATAGTCATATCATCAAGGTAAATGACCATGAATTTATCTCTCTCGTCGACGAAAGTGATATCCATAGCACGGTGGAAGGTATAACTTTCATTCATTAAACCGAAAGGAATTTTGTCATACATAAATGTGCCCCAAGGGGTGGTGAAGGTTGTTTTATCTTTATTGTGCTCACTGAAAACGATCTGATTATAACCCGAAAACCCGTCGATCATTGGAATTCTATTTTCCCCAACCAACTTCTCCAGAATGTGATTCATTTTGGGAAGCGGATAATTGTCTTTGAGGGAGGATTTATTTAGATTTCTAAAATCCACACATAGTCTAATCTCTCCACTCTTCTTCCTAACCGGGACCAGGTTAGATACCCAGTCAGAGTATCTCAGTGGCACAATTATTTTTGCATCCAAAATATTTTTAACTTCCTTTTCAAATACAGGTAATAAAATGGGATTGATTTTCCTGAGTTTCTGTCTGAAAGGTTTAACACCGGGATTCAAAGGTATTTTGTGTTCGATCACTGTGCTGTCATAAGTTCTCGGCTCATCATAAGACTAGGTGAACACGTCTTTATACTGCTGAATTAAGTCTGCATACTTCCCTTTCATCTCAGGGGGGAGATATTTTGATATCTTTACTATTCTAGGCTCCTCTTTGGTCCCTATGTCGCAATCTTCAACTTTTTTTGGTTGAGGTTGTAAAGTAGATTTTAGGGGCATGTCATTTTGGTTGAACAATATTTCTAGAGGGATTAGTCCTTTCGGAATCTGATTTTTTTTTAAAACTAACATGCGATGATTCGTGATCATTTCTTGGAACTCTTGAGAACCCTCCCCTTCTTTCATAATCCAAGTATGTTCGTTTTGGTTTTCTTGGTCAATGTGAGTTTCAGCGAAATTGTCTACCATTTCGAGGAATTTTTTGATCTGTTCATCATATTCGAAGACCTACCAGTGTTGTATATTATTTGGTATGGAGGGTCTGCGCCTCACCTCTATATGATACTTCAGTTTGAAAGTTGTAGGAGGTGTGAAGGTTGAGGCTACTTTGGCTAATGAATCAACTTTTAGGTTTTCTGTACGTGGAATGTAATGAACATTTACTGATGAGAAAAAGTTTTCTATTAGATCCCAGGCGAAATTTTTGTAAGATATTAATCTCAGGTGTTTGGCCTGGTACTGTCGATTTATTTACTTCACAATCAACTCCACATCTCCATAGACTTCCAAGTTCTTTATGTTCATCTTTCTGGCAGCTTCTAGTCCCAAGACTAGGGCTTCGTACTCACAAACATTATTTGTGTAGTCTATGTCCCACTGCAGTCTATAAGAAAAAGGGATAACAAATTCATATTCAGGTGCTACAAAAAGTACTCCTGCACTTGCTCCTTCACACGACGAAGTGCCATCAAAGAACATTTTCCAAATCCCAGAGTTATACACATTGTCATCTATCTTTTTTGCTTTATTTTCCTCTATAATATTTTCTTCTATACAATCATTTGTGCCATCATGAAAAGATAAAATACAATTACCCAGGTCTTGATCAATGACATAAACATGATAATTATTAGGATTCTGTGGATCACTTACCGTATATGCTAACCGTGTCTCTCTATATAGCCGAGTGAACTGTCCGCCAAAAATGGGAATCGTGGCATAGGTCATGTCTAATTGAAGAGATCCCCCAAGCTTGGCTCCGCAAGACCTAGATAAGAGAAAACCATACTTCGGAGGTATATCGACGATAACTACATCCATTAGAACATTTTTTACCATCACCTGTGCAAGAGTTACCACTAGATCTTTGATCATGCCAATACACTTAACTCTCCTTGAATCAAAGGAATATAGGTCTCTGTATGGCCTGGTAATTTCAAGGCCTAGTCTGCCCATAATAGACTTGGGCATCACGTTATGTGAGGCTCCAGAGTCTAGCATGCAATTATGCAACACACGATCTTGCACATTCAGTGTGATATATAAAGGGGCGACGGTATCCCTAGTGCCTTTGAAATGCGGGCCGAAAGTTATATTAGGTTTATCATATTCCAAATTTATCACGTCGGACTGACATTCTAAATCTGAAAAATTTATCATTTTGTTTATTTGCTTTCGGTACACATGATTCTTTGCCAGTTCGACGAGAGGTATTGGTATATTTATCTTGTTTATCTCATTTTCCAGGCTGAAACCCCCCATGCGTTTATCTGTTTCTTTAGTTGAAGTTTTGGTTTCCTTCCTTTCTGGCTTATTTGTTTGCATTGTGTTATTTTCAGTTAGTTTTGTTTCCAATGTCTGTGTTCTGGCTACCTTAATTTTCCTAGCTTGGGCCTCGGCCTCCTTTATTTTGGTATTTTGTATCTCAATGTCTTTCAGAACGGGCTCATATGTTTGGCCTCTTGGAAGGATTTTCTTTGGTTGATTAATCGACACGGATTTACTTTTAGGCCTCAAATTATGCTTATGTTGGAGCTCAACCATTATAGTATCAACCATCCCTTGCTAGGCAGAATCACCTGCATTATTTATGTTGTTATCTTTATTTGATGGTTATTCTGTGTTCAGAGATCTCTCATAATCTTCCTTGGTTAGATGAGGTTATACACATTTGTCGCCCAAATTGTTAACGTCTTCTCCTAGATCCTCAAACTCTTGCAAGTCATTTCCTCCTATAAAATTTTCGTTTTTTAAAGGAGTTTGAATTTTTTGGTCTTCATTTTTAATTTGTCTTTTTTGAACTTGAGGATTGGGGTTTCTTCTGAAATACCTCTTAACGAATTGATCCTCTTTGGATTGATCTAGCTCCATCCTTGAAATTTTATTTGATAGCTCCTTTATTATCCTAGCCATATCATCTATTTTATCATCCAAGGACCTCCTTGATCCTGAAGGTCCCTCTTGTTCTTTAAAATGTTTGGTCTCTCTGTTTCCCATTTCTATTTTTGTTTTTAGTTTACCAGAAGCCATCATGTTTAACTCAATCTCCACAAAATCATTTTTCAATCGGGTTAGGTCGACCCCTCTCCTTTCTCTTAATAAAAGTGAAAAATCGGGTTCGAAGACTCCCGCAAAGGTTACCTTGGCTGCAGGTTGGGATGGTTTAACCTCGAATGGGATCTTATTATATAATTTGTTAAATATTTTAATGAATTCCATAATGGTTTCTGAACTTTTTTTCTTCAATCAAATAGTATAAATAGTCCTTACTTTCACCCCATTGCCTAAGAAAAGTATCTTCTAGAGCATCATAGGTTAATATCAAACCTGCAGGCAGACTTCGGAACCAGGTTCTCACCTGTCCTTCGAAAGTTTGGACAAACAACCATGAATACACATCTTCATGTTCGAGACCTAGGATGTCTAGGAATTGCTCAAAGAAATTTATATGTTTGACTGCGGTTAGGTCTCCTTACCCTGTAAACTTAGGTATGTTTTTCATGTAGTTTTCAGGTAGGTCATGCAGGGGTACCAGGAGGACCAAAGGGGCATATATGGAATATACTTTAGTGAAAATCCTATCTTGGCCTCCCACTCCTCCTCCTTCTGCAACCATAGATACTCTAGGATAAGAAACTGGTATGTTGTACAGAGGATTTTGGAAGATGTATAGCGAATCTTTAGCTTCTCTAGGAGACAAGAAGACTAAAAAAGGTGGAAACAGGATACAGGGACTTGGTTCCTCTGACTTGCAAGAGATGTAAACGGGGGAACCCGCATGTGTGGAATCCGAGTATATGGTATACTCTTCGAGACTTAGTGGGATCGGGAAATCCAACTAAAGAGTTATACGGGTATCAATCGATGCAAGATTTACCGAGGGGTTTTCACCTTCGTTTACGCAGGAAGTAGTCGTATGAGTTTCAGATTTAATTTCTGGGAAAGCTAACTTTGGGTTTAGGGTTTCAGCTTCGACTGTCTTTGTTTCTTCAGAGAGGGTTTTGAAGAGAGCTCCTTGCGAAGTCAATGCTTCGAGTGGGGTATTGGCCTTGGGTTGTGTGTGTCTAAGCTGGTAGGCTGTAGTAGTTGGCTTAAGGGAACCTCTTGATTTTAGTATTTTTTCGGGATTGGGAACAAGCGTGATCTGTTTACCATTTGGACTTTGTCTGGTGTTCCTCCAATCGGATGCAAGCTTAATAACATGGAGTCACAAAGTAAATAATAAAAACTAATCCTTTAGAAGGTGTTCACTCTTTGTTCACTATCAAAAAGTAAAAACTTGCAAATGTCATTCTCCCAAGGAAAATAATTTTGTATATCCATCCCCGGCAATGGTGCCAAAAAGACGTTGTTCCAGATTATGTACTTAAGGATATAAAGTACCAAGTATAGGCATCCAAAAAGTGTGAAATATGTAACTGGAGAAAACAATTGGGAAAAGAATCTAAGGCTGGTTTCTAAGTTGTCTGGGTCTAGCTTCTAACTGTTCCTGAATGGTTATATCTCATTCAATGGCTACCCATGAACGTTCAAGTTCGGCCCAGGTAGTAGCAGTTTTCATAATGGTATTGAAAAGGTTTAAAGCGAGGCTGGTTTGATCTGATAGGTTGGGTTCTTAGTTGGGTTATCTTTCCACAAGGACAATCATAAAGGAGCATAGTTTTTGTAAAGAGTTTCTTGTTGTTTCACCTTTAGATTATACAAGAAACAATCCCATATTTGAATTAATAGTATAAAGAAATCGTAGGTTGTTTTCCGTAACTGAGTTAAAATTTAAAACCATGCATGAAGCGAAATAAAACATAGATCTGTTGAACAATGTGAGGCATCAATCAGGGAAGAATCTCACCTTGTGACAGAAGAAGAAGATAAGTAAGAAAAACCTTAATGAAGCGTACAATATAGAAATCTAAACAATTCATAGGTCTTGTACCTGCTGATAGTCGATACAGAGGAAAAGTTGTAAATGATTAGATAACTAAAAAAAGATCACCATAGTAAAGGTTGTACTAAAATTGCAGCTAAGCATTCATTAAAGACACATACGAGAAACGATGTGAAATGTGAAATAACAGAAGAAACACATAACCCAGTCTTGACGGAAAAAAGAATCTCCGATCAGCCTTGTATTAATTCTAGAGAAAGAGATATTCTCTGGTACAATCGGCCAAAGGAAAAAAATCCCTTGCTCCTTTCCTCAAAATTATATTTATACAAAATTTTAAAATGCTTTGAATTCTAATCGTTATAAAAATTTCAGTTACAAATGGGAAATGAAGTGTTTCACTTCCTTGTCTCTTGTTTTCCTCCACGTGGGTAACATGTTTTCTTTTCTTGTTCTTTGGTTCCAAAAATAGGATGGGATTACCATCTATCATTACCTGCCTCTAGAAGTCTGCCCTTTCCCCTGCTCGATACAAAAAACACAATTTTCTACCAACTGGTCTATCATCTTGGAAGGTTTGGCTTGACTGTTCACCTCAAAAGTGTAACAATCCTTTGCCAACAATGGCAAACTTTTTCCTACTTGTCGATCTTCCATGATGATAGACCACAATTGCAAGCTTGGTCTTATCAACCATTTATCCACTTGGGCAATATTGACCTAACTCACCTAGGATAATTCAATTTTTCCTTTTTCCCCATTCTCCTTGATGTCCAACAGATGTTTGGCTATGTTAATTTTGCCCAGTGTCCTAGCACTACTCTCTTCACAAGACTCTCTCATCTCTTTAGCTCTTTTTCTGTTCTTGGATATATTATGTTCCCATGCCGTCAGTAGGATATTACCTCTGGCTTGCTCTGGGATAGACAACCTAGAACTGATGGCCACCTCTTCTTTCATTATTGCTATAAAAACTTCTTGGAAAGCAACCCAAGCTACTGCCGCTTCTCTTTCTCTCGAGGAGATATCCTTCAATGCTTGTTATATACTATGAAAATGATTATGTATGGTTTCTACTTTGGCAAGTAGGTCCTGTTGAGCTACTTCTACTTTATTTCGTATTTTCGTGGCTTGGGATTGGAATATTGTTATGTCTATGACCTGGTTTTCAACATAAATTAATTTAGATTGTAGCAGTTTTATTTTCTCTTCCTGTTGACTTACTTGCGTTTGGCTAGTTTGTGCCGACTGATGCATCTTATCAAGGTCAAATTTAAGTCTCTCAATTTCCTGTTGATCATTTACTTTGGCTTGCTTGAAACCTTTGTTTGCTTCCTCCCTGGCATTCGTCTCTGTCGTTGCTAACCGAGCCTCCAACTTGCTTATCAATAGGTTCTTTTGTTTCAACCGTGCCCTCAAAGTTTCGACTAAATATTGCTTAGTTGTTGCATAAGCCCCGAATGTTCCTGCTATCTCATCGGTGAATTATTCTTCTTATAAGGCTTCCCCATCTACTAGGATTTTATATTTTTTAGCTACTGTGCCTGCTCTTTGGTGTGTTTCTTGTTTTACCATGGCCTTCCTTTTATTACTGAGGAAGAATTCATTAGGAGGCAACTCTTCTACAGATATAGGCATCAGGTCCTCCTTGAATATCCACACTATATCAGGGTTCCCCTTTGTGAATTGTAAGGGAGTGATGGATGCAATGGGGCTACTGATTTCCTTGGTAACTATCTCTGGGTTTCCCTCTTCTTGGTTTGAGATCTCTTCTTCCTGATTCGAGATCTAAGTTTCCTCTGAATTCTCTTGAGTCTCTTGTTTTCTAGGGTTCACAGCCGCTGAACCTTTATCCTCTACTTATTGTGTACTCGGAGGTTGTGAGTCTATGCCCTATAAAATTTAGGGAGGAAACTTCTCATGTTCTCTGGGAATGTATAAAAATTGACCATATCATTGGGAAGCAGAGCTTGAACCTGGCTTAAGACTTCAGAGTAGGACCTCGCACCTCGAAAGATTTTGTCATGAGGTGATTCTTCGTGTTCATATCTCTTCAACCCATAGCTCACCATGTGATTAATCACAACCTTATTAGGGTCATGTTTCTTAAACTCAATGTCTACTAATTTCATTTCCTCCAAGGCCATAGCCTCTACTTTGGCATGGCCAAAATGTAATAAAGAATATGTACCAATGTGAATGAGGAAAGGTGGCCATACCTTCTTCGACACTCCTTTGAGCTCCTTGCTTATCCCACCAAGAACAGTTTTCCTGGCGATCTCGCGACACACTAGCTTGTCTGGTAAGAATAATGACAGATCATATGGGGGGACAAAGGTGGAAAAAACCATAATATACGAAAATTCTGCTTCGATAGACCAATCTGCCATGCTCCTCAGGTTGGTCGTGATGCTATCTGAAATCCTGGGAGGTGGATGGCCAAAGATAGAGACATGCATTGGCACCATTACCCAGTTGAAAATATTGTAGACAAATTCTTTGTCTTTATCTTCCCAGAGTTTCGAGTGGTAGACATGAATAGGCTCTGCATTAGATGGAGTCTAGCTCCAACTCATTAGTGGGAAAGGTTTCATGAAGAAAATAGCGTCCATGAGGTAAGCAGACATGAAGAATGAGGATGATTTCCTGCTCACCTTTTGTGCTCGATATTCTGTAATTCGACTGGCCAGACTGTCTGACAACAATTTGGCCCAGTCAAAAGAGAAACCGTCTGCTACTGTGTGCGTAAGTGGTACCCATGGGAGAAAGAAGTGAGAGGTTTCCTCCTTCCCATATAGTCTGCAAACCATCATTGCTATATACATGAATTGTGGTACCAACGATGAGATTGAATAAATTCCATTAGTATTGGCCCTTAATTTTGCGGGGTGTGAAACCCAGTCCTTGATCATATCAGAATGGGGAAAGGTGGTCATACCTTCTTCGACACTCCTTTGAGCTCCTTTGTTATCCCATCGAGCACAGTTTTCCTGGCGATCTCACGACACACTAGCTTGTCTGGTAAGAATAGCGGTAGAGCATAAGGGGGGATAGAGGTGCCAAAAACCCTAATATAAGAAAAATTTGCTTCTATATACCAATTTGCCATGCTTCTCAGGTTGGTTGTGATGCTATCTGAAATCCTGGGAGGCATATGGCCAAAGATAGAGACATCCATTGGCACCATTACCCAGTTGACAATCTCGTAGTCCCAGAGTTTCCAGTGGTAGACATGAATAGGCTCTACATTAGCTGGAGTCCAAATCCATCTCATTAGTGGGAAATTTTTCATGAAGAAAATAGCGCCCATGAGGTAAACGGAAATGAAGAATGAGGACGCTTTCTCGCTCTCCTTTTGTGCTCGATATTCTGTAATTCGACTGGCCAGACTGTCTGACAACAATTTGGCCCAATCAAAAGAGAATCCCTCTACTACTGTGTGCATAAGTGGTACCCATGGGAGAAAGAAGTGAGAGGTGTCCTCCTTCCCATACAGTCTCCAAACCATCATTGCTATATACATGAATTGTGGTACCAACGATGAGATTGAATAAATTCCATTAGTATCGGCCATGAATTTCGTGGGGTGCGAAACCCAGTCCTTGATCAGATCGGATAAGCTTTTCCCAAACTGCTCGCAATCCTTCTTTTTGAAACCCTCCAAGAATCCAACATTGTGAGTAAGGTTTGGTGTGGGAGACAATTTATACATTTCCTGTAAATGCTCTGGTTTGAATGTCCGAATTGCCACCTTTTTCTCATTGAAAATTGTCCTAGTCGGGATGTCTACATGGTCCAGCGCCCATCTGATCATATCATAATAGGGGAAAAGTCGTGGCCTTGCTGCTATCTTGTGCATCTTCGACTGAGCGATGATTTTGTATTTGGTGGACAAGTCGTCTTTCTTGTTATCACTAGAATCATCTGGACAATCTATCAGCTCGGATTGCAGAATGTCGGAGACATATGTCCATGTTTTGACAATATTGATACTTCTAGGTGAGGTATCAGAAATAATATCTGAACCTTGACCTGGAATCTCGAAAACTACCTTGGACACTTTTCTCGGAGCCATGATATAGAACCTTGCAATTAGATCCCATGTCATAGAAAATGGAAACACGAACAGAGGTTTTCTTGGTGAACTTGGCTCTGTGCAGATAAGAAAGAAATCTAAGATAATGACTGAAACCTTTTTTCTTTGAGCACTTAAGTCTATGCGAGTCCTTGTTGACAGAATGTTTAAATCATTTAATAGAAATATTTAGAAATAAAATGGGATCTTACTACCAATCACCTCACTAAATTTCTTAATAAATGCCATAAATGTTTGATAAATCATGATTCGGGAGGATCGCGACAACGTTTAAAACTCAATCCGTAGGCCTTACAGGTTGAAGTTCATTTAAGGTGTTAATTAATTCAGTTCAACCCTTTATTAAGTGTGTTTATTCCTTAATCCCTTTTTTAGAGTTCGCAATATTGGATGATTTTACTCCTAGTCATTGAAACCACAAACCTCGAATTCTCGATATAGGGATTTGGTTGATTAACTGTGATTTGGTTTTAAGATTTTAATTAACCCCGATTAATTTACAAAAATCGTGACTTCAGGGATCAGAGCTACGAATGTGTTGTTTCTGGAGTAACGACCATTGAGTCGCGAAATCGCGATGAAGATTAAATATGGCTTAAAAGTCATTATTCTTGCTATTAACCAGTTTTAACTTAAACCAAACTCGCAACTTCGTGCATCAGATGTTCGAGGTGTGACTCCCAAAATGCGATAGCACGATGTATCAAAGGTGATAATTTGTGTTTAAAGGTTAAAAAACCGTGATTAAACTTAAGCCAACTTTTCCACTTCGCGTGTCGAGATATGGAGGGTTCAGATATGTATGGCCATGATATATACAAAATCACAAAATCTGACTTTTTAGGCGTAGGTGTATTGTCTCAATACTTAGAAACAGGCGGCTTCGACCTTTGATGACCAGATTATTTGAAAAATAAAAAGTGTTCCAACAGCGGGGATGGACGAGAGCGAAAAATTCTTTGAAACTTTTGTGAACCTGGTAGTTCGTGATCCCTCGAATCTGTGACAACAGGAGGCGAAGAATCAAATAAGTATGGAAAGGCAGGGTGATCAGACGAACTCATTGTAGGTAGAGTGAAGCTTGCGAGTTAGAGGAGTCCGGGGTCAAATTGTAGATCACAAAATTTTTGGGTGCAAGATGGATATCACAGAACATGGGGAATGATAGTTCGATAGTGCCAACCCGGAAACCCACGGTCATAAAATTGGCTAAGTATGGAAAGGAACGATCGTCGGTCAGAATCGTGATGTGAGGATATATATGGAGATGAGGATCTGTCATTCAGCCAACCTGAGAACCCACCATCATAGAAATGTGACTAAGTATAGAACCAAAAAGGGATAATAGAGGAGAACAAGAAAAGGGAAAAATAGGTAAGTATAGAAGAGGGAAAAGAAAGCCAGAAAATAAATTTATCCCTCACACAAAAACGCTTAGTTGATCTGATAATTATCAAGCGATAGAAACACATTAACTATGGGAAAAACATTCTCAGCTATGAAATATACTTGGAGATCGACAAACTCTGCTTCAAGGCTAAAGATATTTTGTTTATATTTATTTCAATATTATTCATATTATTTTATTTTAATAGCATTTTTGTGGCCCAAATGTAAACCATGTTCCAATTTGAAGGGTGTTTTCGGCTTGCAAATTTTTTTCAAACCCATAAGAAATAGACAAAATATATGACTTAACATTTTTTTATGCAAGCATATTCTCAAATATGACAAGATGTAATATGTGCACAATATTAAATAGGGACATGACGTCAACACCTTTGCAGATAACAATGGGCTAGCATAATGTTGTATTCTTATTGTGATAATGCCTTAAAAAAACAAAAATAACCAACAATGTTTGCCAATTCAAGATCCACAATTTTTTTTCTTCAGATTCCATAATATTCACCTCTACCAATTCGATAATAGTGAGGTTGATTTGGTAGATCGAACTATCAGTCAGTTCAGGCAATTGGGGTGCACCTGGGGTACCTGTGAGAAAAGATAAAGCTTTGATGAAGATTTGTTTGTATTGCAACCTGTGACAACAATTGTGTCCTGATAGTATTTAAAATGACCGTTGGAGGATGATAATATAATATCCCATACATCTTGGTTTAATGCATTTTAATGACCGTTAGAGGATGATAATATAATATCCCATACATCTTGGTTTAATGCATTTTAATCGGAGATGTCCTCCAACTTTTCTCTTATTAATGCCAATCTTTTCGAACCTGTGTGGTTAGTTGTCACTAATAAACACATAATTAATGTGCATTGGGAAGGGTGTGAAGGTGGCGGGGATGGACGGGAGCGAAAAATGCTTTGAAACTTTTGTGAACCCGGGAGTCCGTGAACCTGCGAATCTGTGACAACATGACGTGAAGAATCGACTAAGTATGGAAAGTCGAGGTAGTCAGACGAAGTCATCATAGGTAGAGTGAACCTTGTGATTTTGAGGAGTCTGGGGTCAAATTTTAGATCACGAAAGTTTTGGGTGCAATATGTATATCATGGAACACGGGGAATGATAGTTTGATAGCGCAAACCCGAGAACCCGTAGTCATAAAATTGGCTAAGTATGGAAAGGAATGGCGGCCGATCAGACTCGTAATGTGAGAATATAGATGGATATGAGGATCTGTCAGTCCGCCAACCTGGGAACCCGTGATCATAGAAATGTGACTAAGTATAGAACTAGAAAGGGATAATAGAGGGGAAGAAGAAAAGGGAAAAATGGGTAAGTATAGAAGAGGGAAAGGAAAGGGAGAAAAGAACTTTATGCCTCACACAACAACACTTATTCTGATAATTATCAAGCAATAGAAACACATTAACTATGGGAAAAACATTCTCAGCTTTGAAATATACTTGGAGCTCGATAAACTCTGGTTCAAGTTTAAAGATATTTTGTTTATATTTATTTCAATATTATTCATATTATTTTATTTTAATAGTATTTTTGTGGCCCAAATGTAAACCATGTTCCAATTTGAAGGGTGTTTTCATTTTGCAAATTTTTTTCAAACCCATAAGCAATAGACAAAATATACGACTTAACATTTTTATATGCAAGCATATTCTCAAATATGACAAGATTTAATATATGCACAATATTAAATAGGGACATGATGTCAACACCTTTGTACATAACAATGGGCTAGCATAATGTTTCATTCTTACAGTGATAATGCCTTAAAAAAACTAAAATAACCAACATTTTTTCCCAATTCAAGATCCACACAAAAACAATTTGAGACCCCATAATATTCACCTCTACCAATTCAATAATAGGGAGGTTGATTTGGTAGATCGAACTATTGGTCAATTTAGGTGACTGGGGTGCACCTAGGGTGCCTGTGAGAAAAGCTAATGCTTTGATGAAGATTTGTTTTTATTGCAACCTTTCACAGTAATTGTGTTTTTGATACATTGTTTAATGTGTTGAAACATTATTTTAAGTATTAAACTTCTTGCACCAGGTTATTCATTGAATGGTTTATTGTTTCCCTCTGTTTTTTACCTTTATTGTGTCACTTGTCTAAAATTGGTGTAACATTAGGCAAGGATAACCCTCATCCATATCATCTTGCCAATCTCACCATGATCTTGTCTTCGTGAACCAACCCTCTAAATGATCAACAAATTGAAAAGAATGAGCATTCCAAACTTGTGGTGGCCTAGCTATGCCCTTTAGCAGCCAGGGGTAGACTTTAGGACCAACAACAACTATGAAGTTGTTTAGACATCTCTACATGTAGTTCAATCAAGGAATAGAGAAAGTGAGTAATACCGATAGTTTTGAGGATGTTTTTTCATAAGAGAAGCATCAAAAAGCTAAAGAGAAATCAATGGAGGGTTATTGAAATAAAAATATTGTACTTTCAATTTGAGCGTAAGTATAACAATGAAGAACTTGAATTTTAACTTGGTGTGGTTGGTATCATATTTCCATTTGACTTTAGCTAGCATATATATATATTTCAAAATATTTCCAAAACATAATTCTGGTAATTTCATTAATCAAGAAAAACTAGTCAAATGAACTACATATTACATTTTCTCCACAGAGCCTGGATTGAAAGGAAAGGATGGTCGTGTATATTCTTTAAGATCATAGAAAAAGCGCTAAGATCCTGAATCTATTATCCAGTTATAATCCAAAAACCATGCCCATGAGAACCTTGAACTACAACACTAAAGCACATGATCAAAAGTTTGGCAAACAGAACACAAGAAAAAACCAACAAGGAGTGGGCATTGTATCCCTTTTATAACCAAAATCCCATATGGGAACCAACAAATTTGCTCATTTCTATATTATTATGAACCAATATCACTATGAACATTTTCATCTGATATTACTATGAACCAAGATCGCATTTAGGTGACAATGTTCTAACATTACTAGTTTTGGAAAAAACTCTCAACATTTAACTTAATGGACTTTGAACAATGAAAAAATTGAAATATTATTGAAAATGTATGATGGATCTGTTTAGAAGAGCAATCCATTTTGACATCTCAAACGATGGACCTGATTTATTCACAATTGGGTACTTTGTATGAGGTTTTTCCTCATGCTTTTCATTCCCGGACTCAACAATCTTATGTGTGTCCAGTTCACTTTTCCATGGTAGTGGAAAACTTTATTCATATCTTGATTGGGTAACGTGGATAAAAAAAGATCATACTCTTTCGTTTCTTGTCAATGCATGATATGTAATTTTTTTGGGGGGGGTTCAGCCGATATGCAGTATGGCATTGTCCTCATTTATGGTAAATTTGATATGGACGTGGAAGTCATGTAGCATGTAGATAGTCTTTGCCTTTTTCTATAGGTATATTTCATATGGAAATTATGTCAACCTAGGAAGAACATCTTGTAATACAAGTTGTCTAATTGTACAGTGTACAATTGTGTTATCGAGGGTTCGGATGACAACGTTGACACAATGACTATATATGTAAGGGAATTTTCCACCACATCGTAGACAATCAATTGTGCCATCATTTATGAATGCAGAGTTAGAAGCAAGAGAATTGCAATTGGCACGTACAAGTTCGAAGGGGGTCGAGTGGGAATTTGCTGCAACCATAACACCCTCAACCTGCACACATGAACATAGTATTTAATATATTGAACAATATAATATATATGTGTACAACAAAACAATCTACACAAAGTTGTTGAAGGTATTTTTTTTGTTTGTAAATTGTTGCTAGAGGTGTATATGTATACGCACAACGATTGTGGAGCTAGTTAGTTTCTTGAGATCATGTACTATGTTTGTTTGCAATTTTGTTACAAATGTTGCTTGGTTTGTGCGAAAGATCCTTTATTTAACATCTCTTTTCTTCGTTATATTTTTTAACAACATAATTAGAAATTTCCCTTTATGCAATTTTTGTTCCATTGAGGAAAATAAATCTGCATAGGTGTCGAACAATTGTAGTTGCACCATGGAACAGTTTAATAGCTATCTAAGATGTCTGAGATATATGGGCATGTCAAAGCAAAGGAAAAAAAAAAGGGTATGGAAAACATTACCATTTCCTTGTCGTTGTCCGAGTTTCCATCTTTTATATAGAGAATATGTTGCGATCCAAAGTTTCTTGCAAATGTGACAGTTGCAACAATGGTTCCAATTGGGTAAATGTCGTTGTTCTCTGCAAATTAGTTGATTGTTGTGTCTGGTACAAAATTATATTTTGAGAAAAACACGGGAACTTTTTCGAAAACACTTGTTTCATTGAGCAATATAATCCGATCACAATCACCACGGTCATATACTATTTTCGGTAATATATTGAAATTTGTAATGGATATCCCATTATTTGGCAAGATCTTCTTTGCATGTTTCTGGACAAGTTGTGTAGGGATAGTCAGTGTAACTATCATCATGGCTTCATTGTCTATCATGTCTACACGCATAATGCATCTAATTTTGTTTTCCTTGTCTAAGTAGGTGCTATACACGACCATTATGTCTCCGATGAACAGTTTTCCAGTTCGGTGGTTGTTCAAGCCTTCTATTGATAGTATATTGGGTGGTATAAGTTTAGACCCAGTGACATTTTTTTTGAACAGGAAAAGTAATGCGAATGGCAGTTTGTAAATATATCCTTTTTTTGTTCATCAATGTACAAGTAGATGCACAATTTGGATAAAGTATAAAGGTTAGAGTTTTGTAACCATACCTCATAGTCTCTGGACCTTGCACTATGTTGGGAATTTCACTTGTACTTGTCAATAGTTCTTGTGAACTAAAAAACATGTGTTGTAAATGACATAAACATATTCACCATGGAATAGTTGAATAAATAACTATGGGTATCTGTTTCCTAAACATAGCAAGAGCATAATGTATGAATATTTACCTTGGTCCTTGTCGTTGTGTTGATGTTTGCGATGATTGACTACTCATGCCCATGTCACTTGTCCAACTGTTTCTCATGAAAACATGTGTATATCAAACATGAAAACAATTAAATATGCATACGCATTTTATATTGTTCATAATTGATATGGATGCACATTAAGCACATGCATTTTGTTTGATTTACTATTATTGTTGGTATACCTTTTGAAAGATTGTACTTCAACTTCCTCAGCTGTGGCACATAAGGCTTCATCCTCTTGTTCAATTAGTCTTTTTTTTTTTCAATGTAGCAAAGAAGAGAATACAATGGGCATGCAGCCAAGTTGCTATGTAGGAACACATGTAAAAAATATTGAATACAATTTTATTTATTTCAATGTAGCAGCACAAAAAATACAATTGACATGAAGATAAGTTAATATATAGGAAGATATGTAGTATATACATATAAAAAAAATGATATGCAAATCAATAGAATAAATATATACACAATAAATGAAATACAAAGCAATGGAATATGGAATACAGGTAGAAGCAAGCACCTTCGTATGTCTTCTTCTACATTTCTGGTTAAGAGTTATTTGTCTTGTCTAGTTATTTTGTTTGTTTCAATGAAGGAAAGTACAAAATACAATGAACAAGAATGTAAGTTGGTATGTAAGGAAAAACAAGGAATATTTACATATAGTAAACTAGAATCAAAGGAATAGAGTAGCAGATAGTGTTAGGAGCATGTAACAGATAGTGTTAGAAGCATGTACCTTTGTTTTTATTGATCCATGTCTGTGTCTATATAGAATTCTTTCTGTCCAAAATCTATTACAAACCAAAAAACACTAAGAAGTTGGAAGATTCTAGCTGAATAATTTGGTTTTGTGCAACAAGTTAGCCAGATATGATTTGAGACATAGAAATATAATTTTGTAATATGCTTGATGTATATTTCATAATTCAAGTACAATACACATTGTATCATGATCATACCAGTATGTGTCTAAGAAAAAGAGGTTGTATTGTGAAATGGGTACATTTGACCATACATGTTCAATAAGTGTGTTTTGTACATGGTTTATCTTATCCAAAAGAAAGCGGAGACTGTAATTGCACATGTAGTTTTCCAACTTTTTTGTTCTGGCATTATTTTGTAGCATGTCAATATTGAAGTCTCCTAGAGTGATAATGGTTTCGTTCATATGTAAATGATGTAATGCATTTGAAACAACATTCAGTATGTTGGGCAATGGTGCATGCAGAGCGACATAGAGATTCAATATTGCAATTTCTGATTTATGGAAGATTACTCTTGCCAGCACCATCTCAACATTGTTTTCTTAGAAATGCATATGCTCCAAAATTGTTACATGTTTTTTCACTAATATCATCACTCCATGTGTAATGTAACTTGATATGCAATTGTGATTTGGAAATTGTTTCTTTTGCATGCATAATGTCATGTATGTTTCCTACAAGCATAGAATATCGGATTGCATTGTGTCATAGTCATTGATTATATCATTCATATGTGCATGTAGGTTGCGTGTTTTAAGTGAGAGAATTGATACATATGAGTTTGCTTGTATGGATTAGTAATCATATTGTAGATGCCATTTTTCACTAATCCTAAGGTGTTTCATCTCAATAGCAACTTTATGTTTGACTTTGAAGTTATCTTTTGTAAGAGTGCCTAGCAAATACAAGGAGTCTATGCTTGTGACACGGGACAGATTTGTGTACACAAGTCCATGTATTCCTATTCCAGCAGGGTCGAACGCAACACTATCAAGTGTTAGCCCTTGTGATTTGTGGACTATACGTGCACATGCAACTTTAATTGGAAACAATTTTTTATTCTTTAGTTGACCTGTCTTTGTCGATGTCAATACTGGTTTTGATATTCGTAAGATAGATTTCCAATCACGTGTGGTGTTTGAATTATATAGATAAGCTAACTTGTTTTCTTGTCGGTGGCCAATATGCGGGTCATGGAACTTAATCCAGAGGACATCAACTTTTTTGTTTTGGTATAAGATTTGAGTATTCCATCTGCACCATTCACCAAGCCATCCTGTGAATCATAGTTGCAGGCATATATTTCAACTAGCATGTGTAATTTTAGGACAAGTTGCAAAGGCAAAGTGGTTTTATTTTGATGACATGGTACATTGCCATGGTTTTCTTCTTCAAGGTCAATTGAGTTGATGATGATATCATCGCCAGGAATGAGCGATAGCATGTATCTGTTATGCATTGCAACATCCTTATTCTTATAGAACAGGTAAGGGAAGGTTGGGTCTGTTGGTGCAAGTCGCATGCACCTTGAATTGATATATGTTAAGTCATCACATGTTTGGTTGTTTGCTCACATTCTATTCAGAATTGCAATAAATGCTTCATTTGTCTGGCACATTGTAGTATGTAAATCAAAACATTTTATATTTTCTTTCCAAAATTCATGCATCATTGTTTTCATATTGACCATAGGTTATTCAAATATCAAAGAATCTTGGATGGGTTGCACCTGCTAAAGATCCCCACAGAATATCATGTCAATGTACCGAAAGTATTTGGTGTGCACATGTTTTATGTTTCTCAATCAATTGTCAATGGAATATAAGAAGTGACTTCCAATCAAAGATGCCTCATATATGAAGACAAGTTGTAGTTCATCATAAAGCTTAGACAAGGTATCTAACATTTCCTTATTGAGTGGAAGAAAATGTGACTTATTAAAAGACATTAAAAATGCAGAGTGGACTGTTGTTTCACCTGCATTGTATGCAAGTTTTCCTATATATGTAACTATTAGTCCCTTTTGTTTCATAGGGTCATTTAAATTGTTTGAATCATAGATTCGTATAAGCATTTGGAATAGTTCTTTGACTGTGAATGTCTTGCTTGTTCCTGCCCCTCCTGTAAGGAACACATGCACATGAATATGCATGTTTACGCATTTTTTAATTATAATGTCCTTTAGGATTGCTTGTTGTTCTTGATTCAACAGTCACCTAACTCTGTAGTATTCGTTATTTTCAATAAAGGAAGGATGTTTTGTGACTTGAAAGCCAATATTGATACATTTTTCAATGGCGTATGCTCGAGGACAAGGAAAATTTGCTTGCAAGTCATAGGGCTCACAGAGAGTTCTAGTTTTGTTTTATGGTTTGTTAATGTCTCATCAACATTGTCAAGGTTTTCTAGTTCATGAATTTCACTTTCTAAATCACCCCATGTTGGGTTGAAATTGTATGTAAATCTAGATTCATTGGTTTGTATTGTAGTCTCATAGGAAATATATGCAACTTCCCATGTAGGGAAGTTATGTTTTATGTGTTTTTATTTTGTTCAAATGGAACGTACAACAATAGTTTTTCTCTACAAAAGTTTTCATAGTCGATGTGTTTGTTGTATTTGACAAAGCGTATTACATTTGGTTTTTTTCTTTTTGATATGGGTGTACCATTTTTTTTGTTATGTGACATGAACTCTGCAAGGAAGATATGCTTAATAGGAGATGGACGCTGGAGGTAATAATCAATAATAGAGCGACATTTCGCGTCCTTGAAATTATCAGGATCTTGTTCTAGCAAAGATGGTGGTTTAAGCACGAATGTGCGTCTGTCAAGTGGAGATGTGTTTATGAAGACACATTTCCTTGAACTACAATTCAAAGGCAGGGAATGTGCAATGTGGACTTCTTGTTGAGAAGACATTTTTTGAAGATTAAGTAATGTATTTCCAAGTGTACGTATCATTTGTGTAGCATCAATATGACTTTTTTCATGTTCTCTGCGTATTCTTCTAAATGCACTAGTCATAGATTTGTCAACCTTTGTCGTGTACAAGGTACAATATGATGTTGCGGCATATGCATTGAGGACATATTATGAATATCTACTTGCATTCCACATAATTGGCATGTCCTTGGAGAAACCATTGTTCCAAATATGTGAAAGTTTTCGTTTAAGGAAAATTGTTGGTTGTTTAAGTGTAGATTTTATCACTTCGATATACTCATCTTCTGTTTGATTTAGTTTTGCCAAGAAGTCTTCGAAGCTCATTAAGTCATCGAATTCTCGTTGTTCTATAAATGTGAACAAATATTTAGATTTCTCAATGAGAACATTGTCCTCTAAACTAACTAGTTCTATGATTCTTGTTGTTCTCATTGGTGGCACAGGGAAGTTGTATCTGCAATGTGAATTTTTTTCGTTTTTTACAGCTTCTTGTATGGTAATGTCTATGAACTTTGGCAAGTTCTAGATCCAAATGATCTGTGTTTCATGTCATGTAATTGTTCAGAAACTGCTTGATTTGTGAGTTGTTTTCATTTCCATAGACCGGTGCACCCTCTATCCATAATAGTGTGTGGTCATGCTCACTCCCTCTATTATGGAACTCAGTCACAAAATAGTAGTCCGATATTTTTCCGAAGAATGTTTCATCATGACATATCAATTGCCT
Organism: Picea glauca; assembly: GCA_000966675.3. Classification (NCBI taxonomy): domain Eukaryota; kingdom Viridiplantae; phylum Streptophyta; class Pinopsida; order Pinales; family Pinaceae; genus Picea; species Picea glauca. The sequence goes on from JZKD02S0723177.1 coordinate 1,555,811, forward strand.
CAAAGCATTTATTTTATTTCTATAGTAATGAGTACATGTCACTGGGTCTTTTCTTATGAGGTAGTCAATGTCATCATTTTCCAATGTATCAATTTGTTTTTTCCTTTTCCTGTTCCTATACAATGAAGACACCGTAGCCACCAATGGATCCCAGTGATGCTCTGCACTTGTAAATGTGATGAAAAAATTTGGGGGTCCCAATTTTCGGATCATTGCAAATATAGTTTTCTTGTTTTGTTGCAAGTAGTCAGGAGAGATGTGAATGTTTTTGAAATCTATGTATCCAATATCAGATTTTAGGATTTTTTCTAAGTTTTCTTTGTACTTGATATCTATGGCCGATAACTTTCTTCCTTGTAGCTATCCTTTTATTATTCACACCAACATACAAGAGATCATTGGCTCAATTATTATGCACATTTTTTTGAAAAACAAATTTGTTATGTGAAACGAGAAGTCGCCGCTTGAATGTAGTTGTTCCCATCGAACTATTTTTTGGTAGCTGAATCATTCTGTGATGTCACTGGGATGTGGATCTCCATAGAAAAGTGTTGAGAAGTTCATTTCCTCAGCAAATTTGTCCTTTAATATTCCAAGTGGATGTTTCCCTTCAGCAGGTGCAATTTCGGCAATCTTGTCTTGCAAGTCATGAATGCGTTGTGAGTCGGTGAATCCATGTATCGATGTTTCAACAGGTCTTTCATTCTCTGATTCATTGCTTCTATCAAATTCACTAGTACTATCAAAATTTTGTGCAGAGTTGTCATTTCCTTGTTCAAGAAAATGGTTCCAATTATCATTTATACAAATGTTGTGTGATTTGTACGGGGCCCTGGAACATAATTATTTTAATTCTTTCATGACAATGTGCACACACACTCTACCTATCTGGTATGCATTATTGTATTGAAAACGTATTTTGAGAGCTACAACAATTGTCATTGTCTCGCTAATAAATTGCGGCAGGCCCTTTTGCACAACATCTAGTTGGACAGACACATTAATAATTAATCTTGTTAAGCCCATTTGGGTTCGTTCATAGCCCAGGGTCTGATTTGTGCAAATGCAATTCGCAGAGACACAAGTCTCTCTTCAAGTTTTGTAAGTGTACTTACATCTGGTAGTGTTTTTTTACATCTTATTTGATCAGGTGTTGCAAAGTGTGGCAATTTTCCATTTCAAGTGATCGTTTGCATGGAAGACAAATATTGCTAGTGGAAAATGTTCTATCATTTAGTGTCAAGCCGAGGTATTCTTTTTGCAAGTCAGGGGTGAAAGACTTAGTGTTTTTTTCAAAATTCAATCCCTCGCAAATCGCACATACAATGGAAGGAGTGTCTTTAATTTGTTTCATATAGATTTGTTTTTCATCTCTCTTTCCTAGACAAGGATGCGTAGTAAGTGTTTGTTGGTTTTCAATGCTAGCAGTGCATGGTGTTGGCTCTAGGCTACGATATGTGATTTTTCCCTCTCGTTCAGTATCATGACCATTGTGGGATATGTAGTTGCACATGTTTCTCTCACGTATCTTTTATTTCAACATGTGGTAGGTTAACTTATGGTTTCCATTTAAAACTATTTTCACTTGTTGACAAGCAATGTTGAAGGTGGAATCGACGTTTGTTATGAGAATCAGATCCTCACCATCTCGATGGTGCAAACAATTATGTTCTTTGTCATTGGACATGTGATGTTTGTGTTCAGCAGAAAGTGAAAAAATGTGATCGTGTTGTGCACGCACTTTTTTTTTTAGGTTGTGATATGTGAGTTTGTGTTTCTTGGTTGAGCTCCCTTTCACCTCATGATGACTGGTTGTACAACTCAAAGGTTTAGAAAGAAGTGTACCAATGTATTTATTTCTTTCACATATGACCTTTTTCAAGTTTTGATAAGTCAGTCTACGCTTTTTGTTTATGCTCTCTATGACCTGATGACAATTGGGATGAGTTTCATCTTGATTAGACAGTATGTGACGCTTATGCAGATTCGATGTGGTTTGGGTGGCATGGGCAGTGGATCTTGAACTGGAAGTATTTCTTATCAAATGTTGATAATGGATTGTGGCGTATCTGTTTTCGATGATATGATGTCAATTGTTCGATCGTAGTTTGAATCGATACAATAGGAATGGACAATACCATCTGATAGGGTTGACCAAACCTGGATATTTACTCTGAATATGATAGATATCCATTGTAAACAAAATGTGACACCCTCTATATTTCCTTTCTCATATGGCATTTCCATTTTTACAAGGTATTCTTGTCAACTTCCAATTGTCGACATACTTTCTATGAGATATGGTAAAAGGTGTTGATGCAAGCAATTAAAATCCTGTTGACTACCACCTATAATTGCATTGCAAAAGGATTATACAATGTAAAGGCACAGTGAGTGCCCATCAAACTATGTTTCTATCAAATAACAAATTGCATTGAACAGACTATGTCCACAAGTATATGTAATAGTTGTTGCTATGTGAAATCCATGGGAGTGTATATGATGCATAATTCATTTCCAATGTGATTGAAGGTCTTTGTAGGTGAGGGACAAGTAAATACCAGGTCCTCTAAGATTGCATATGGATAAATTTTTATAGAGTAGTGGTTCATAATGACCACTTAGAGGATTGGCATCATGGAACAAGATGAAATATGGATCCCTAAATGCAGTTTTGTTGAATAGTAGATATCTTCTTTTTATTTTTAATGACCAAATTCCAATTGATATATTAATCCACTTGGCCAACCACTATATACAAAATGTATCTCCCCAAATTCCCCTCTCATGTGAAGGCAGATTTGTAGATGTAGACAACCACATCTTTGAAAAATATGTACTAACATCATGTATTACATACAATTGGCAAAGAAAATCAGATGCCAATTCATATTGATACGACTCTAATGCCTCAACATTTCCATTTTCTAAACATGTCAAGAAATGATCTATCAATCCATCGTGCAACTGGGTCGAGGAATAACGAAAATGCAATAGAACTTGGAATGCATCGAAGAGGCAATCTCCCACAGTATATGAGAATGCATCTAATCTAAAAAGGCCATTGTTACGCAATACATGGTCGATGTTGTCATGTACAATGGAGTCTATATCTATTTGATAGCACTCAACATCTATTACTTGCTCCACCTTTTAAGTTGTTATTTTCAAGATGTTTCTTAGCTAAGTTTAAATAATATACAAATAAAAAAAAGAAAAAAGATAACTTTAAGTTTGGAACTCCATACCAATTCCACTATGTATCCTTCAACCTTCTTCGTTTCAAATTCAATGCTTTCTGGTTGCTATAGCATATGACAAAAAAAAAAGATATAGTGAACGCTCAACCATATAGAAGAGATAATGCAAATTAAACAACACTATAAATTTGTTGAGTACAAAGACTGAGTATTTAAGACATATAATTTTTTAACTTATTTTAGTTGTGCATTTTATAAGCATTTAAGTAGCCATTGTATATAGCTTTACAATCCTATTCATCATTTATTTTCATCCCCACTCTTCACAAATCAACACTAAACAAATCCGAAACGACTTGTTGATGTCTCCCACTCATAAAACTCACATAGATGGTATGTGGGATAAACACAAGAGAAAGAATTAAGCATTATGGACGTTTACCACAGGAACAGAACCAACACATAACGCAACTTCTTAAGGTTTCAATTATCTTACAAGATGAAGAAGATATTCTAAGATGTTTCAATTATCTTACAAGATGAAGAAGATATTCTAAAATTGGGTACTGGGAAACTCATTCTGAGACATATCAATGAATTGTCCATTCAGGTTACAAAGAATCATTTCCACAAGATAAGGTCTAGATATGAAAACGGTGATGGAAGATGCTTTGGAAGACCTAAAGTCCAGCATAAAACTAATTCAATTATATGTGGTTTTTCCTCAGAGAATAAAATCTTGCCCTGTCATAACCTGCAAAGAAGGGATAACAAGGTCCTTGTAGATGATTGTTCCGCAATCAAAACTCCGAATTTTTTTGGAAAATCCCTTTTCATTACCATTTTCCAAAGAGCTATGGTATGATATCCAGGACATGAAAGTGGACATATGTAATTGGAAGGGGATAGCCTAAAAAATGCACTAAATGTATGGTTTCAGGAACATAAAGATGAGGAGAACATCATATTTCATTTTGTGTATGTCATTATGGATGTGACAGAGGTGGATTATGTATTCAGCATTGACATGCAAAGGAGACAAGATTTCTTGTTCAACACTTTTCGGGGATAACAATACTTCATGTTTATTTGATCCCAGTGGTCACATATAAGGATGTTATGTAAGAGAATTTTCACTTAGCTATTATTTCTAGTTTTTTTTTACATTTATTTTGATTTTTAGCACTTCCTAGTATTGAAAATTCTTACTTGCAAACTGCAAATAGTAAACAACAAACAACGAATAGGAATGAAAACATGGTACTGAAACTTACTCATGAATGGGGAATGACAGAAGAACAATTCCAATTGCGGGTGAAGAATATCAACCCTGCAAACTGCAGAAATAGGTCCAACTGCAGATGCAAAACACTAACCTTGCAAACTTGAAACAAACAAGGGTGCAGGATCTCAACCCTGCAAATTGCAAGAACAGGTTGAACTGCGGGTGTAGGACTTCAACCTTGCAAAGTTGAAGCAAAGAAGAGCAAGCAACAAACAAAAAACCAGTGAGAAAGCACCAAGAGGTCCATCTGCAATTGCATGACCTCAACTTTGCAAAGTTGAATCAAACAACAATAAGCAACAGCCAGTGAACCAACGAGCAAGCAACAACCAGTGAGCCAACAATGTTGATGGAGAACAATATTGCCCAAATTCACTGCAGACAAGATTGTATCCAAAAATCAGAGGAAAACGTATTATGACAGGCCTGTTAAGTAAACATTTAAGGTTGTCATGCATGTTAAGTAAACATTTAAGGTTGTCAAGACTGTTTAAGGGCCTTGCGCTATGTAAACATTTAAAAAAGAATGCAATGTGTCAGGCATGTTTACGTACTTGATACTAAAAATGTCTCTTTCAGTACTTAATAATAATAAAAACAATAATAAAATAATAATAATAATAATAATAATAATAATAACAATAATAATAATAATAATAATAATAAAATTGAGTGTCGATGCTCAAAGCTTTGGATATCTAAACATTTAAATAAAAAGGACTAATAAAAAAAATTCAAAAAGATTGTAGATGATCAAAACTTTGGATATGTTAACATTTAAAACATTGGGAATAGTGAAGCTAGCAATAAGACTTCGAATCTATTCTCCAATGAGATCATGACATATAAGGTTTTTTTTATTATATAAAAAATAATGTTTTTAGTTCTCTAGTTCGAACAATAGAGATTATGCAAAAATTTATAGTCAAAGGACAAACTAATATGAAGTCAACAAATTATTGATCGCTATAGTCCCTCTATGCCTTCGATAGGGACTAATAAGATGTAAATTAGCATTAGTATATAATTTATTTTTTAAATAACTAAAAAATAATTTTTTTGCTATTTTAAAGTTGAACTTTAAAAAATCAATTTAATTCACCTCAATTATCTAAAAATTTAGAAGTAAAAATGTTTTCACTCCTAAACTATTACAATATACTTAGCCTTCCGTGAATATCAAATTTCCATGTAACTTGTGAAAGAGTGAAACTGGAATTTGAATCAGTTATACTTAGCTAGTGAATATCAAATTTCCATGGAACTGGGGGAGGAGTGAAATTGAAATTTGAACCAATTGTTGTTAATAGTTGTTGCCCATTTTGTACAAAGGGTAAAGTTAAAGTAAAAGAAAATGTGCATTGACCCCACACACAAGTAATTGACCCCACACACAAGTAATGCATAGAAACATGACATGAAATTTGGAAGAAGATTATGCACAACTCTTATCTATACACTCAAGATTTAGAAAAATATTAAGCACCATGTAGTAAGCCAATGATTGGTTCACTATTTAGTGCATCTTATTCATTATTATTCGTTAAATACACATTATTCATTATGAAATAGACACAATGTACTAAACTCATTGCATGGTGCTTAATATTTTCCAAAGAAAAAAATACCTTCAAACATAACAATAATTTTTGTGTTCTATTTGTTAACATATAACAAATATCTTATATATCTCTTATCATGGATATTATTAACATTAAAAAAAAATAAAAATAAAAAAGCAATACAAATTACAAACAACCTTTAACAAAATACAATATATCAACATTTAACACAATACAAATGGAAATGGTTATTGACATATACACCATACAAATCTATCAAATCGCATAAACACAAATGAAATATATAAACCTTTAACACAATACAATATTGTGTCTTTAAAAATTCTTGGTTCATGGTTATTGACATATACACCATACATATATATCAAATCACACAAATGAAAGCAATACAAATTATAAACAACCTTTAACACAATACAATATTGTCTTTAAAAATTCTTCGTTCATGGTTGTTGACATATACACCATACAAATCTATCAAATCACATACTTAATCTCATTTTTTTTATTATTATCACAATATTTTATCTTAAAAGTCTATGAAAAAGCACAAATGGAAGCAATACAAATTACAATCAACCTTTAACACAGTACCATATATCAACCTTTAATACAATACAATATTTTGTCTTTAAATTTCTTCGTTTAAAAATTCTTCGTTCATGGTTGTTGACATATACACCATACAGATCTATCAAATCACATAGTTAATCTCATATTTTTTTTTTTTATTACCACAATATTTTATCTTAAAACTCTATGAAAAAGAACAAAGGGAAGCAATACAAATTACAATCAACCTTTAAAACAGTACCATATATCAACCTTTAATACAATACAATATTTTGTCTTTAAAATTTCTTCGTTCATGGTTGTTGACATGTACACCATACATGTCTATCAAATCACATAGTTAATCTCATTTTTATTTTATTACCACAATATTTTATTTTAAAAGTCTCTTCTCCGTTGATGGTTATTGACGTGTACACCGTGCATATCTATCAAATCACATAGTTACCCTCATTTTTATTTTATTCCTGCAATATTTTATTTTAAAAGTCTCTTGGTGAGAGTTTTTTACTTGTAATCTTTATTATTAATAAAGTACGTCACTTTTATTTTAAAATTTCATGGTTATTATTTTAAACATTGTAATTAACCAATCATTTTATTAATACTCTATTCTATCATTAAAAAATTATTTATTCACGCTTGTTCACACGAAATTGTAAAAGGAAAAACAATCACAATACAAATTACAATCAACTCTATACAGGGTTTTTTTAAATATTTCGGTCGTACCACTTTAATGGCCACTTTAAAATAAAATAGGTTTTAGGGGGAAAAAAAAAACATTATTCCGTTCATACCACTTTAATTGTCACCATAAAAATTAATTTGTTCATGGTTCCTTGCACGTAATTGTTAAAATAAACAATTACAATATAAATTACAATCAACTTTATAGAGGGTTTTTTCAAATATTCCATTCATACCACTTTAATTGCCACTTTAAAAGAAAATATGTTTTAAAAGTAATGAAAAACATTGAATACGATGTGAACGATTGGAGAGTAATATGAAAGTGGAAAACGTACTCATATTGACATGCACGGCCACATGTATATGTATAATGCGAGGTGAAAATTCAT
>JZKD02S0723177.1:1563707-1586657 GCA_000966675.3 Picea glauca
CTTTTTAAACTTCAAATTCTTTCACAAAGTTCATAGTGAATTTGCCTCTAAAAAAGTGATGGAATGTGGCGTGGTCATAACCAAACTTGTCCTTGTAGTGTTTTTGAATTACAGGGGGTAAAGCAAAAAATTTGAGTGCAAGAATCTACAATTGTGGTTACCAACCACGTCACTATTCGCTTGAAAGTGTGGATCTAAGAGTAGGAGGAGAAACGAGGTAGGGAAATTGTGGTAATTATGGAGGAAGTCAATAGCGAAGCCAAAGTCATCCAGGAAATGAAATAGCAGAATAAACTCTTCAAGTAGAATGTAGCAGTATTGATCGATTTTCACAATATGGCTTAGATTAAAGAAATCAACACAGTGGGGCTAATTGTAGCACATGATGGATTCATGGTGCAACAAATTGCTCACATACCAATCAAGGATTCAAGGGGACATAACCAAGTGTATATTGAACTCAAACTCTCTTAGTCTAGTTTATTTTCAATGTTTTTTAAAGTCTCTTTGTTACTTGGGAATTATGTTAGAATATACACTTGTAATTGTTTTAACAAAAACACGGAATTAACAAATGTACCCTATGAAAGGGAGGCTGAAATTTTGTATCAGAATAGTTTTCTTTGGTTTCTTTTGAAACATCGATGTGGCATTTTTTTGTTCAACTTGGTTGCATTATTTGTTAAGATAAAATCAACCATTTTTGTTTAAAAAAAAACATCTCATCGCATCCTCTTATTCATCAAGTGAACCAAAAAAATGTCAATACCACTCTTCAACTATCATGATCATTTTAGACCTATAATGATCATGCCAACATAGTTTCACAGTTGTAGTGCTCTGATATCAATTGAAAGAAGGAACATAAAATGTAAAACAAACAATTAAGTTCACACAAGAGAAGAGAAATGGTGCAAAAGGCAATACTAGCCAATATTTATTTTCACATCAATAGTATAGATATATAGTATATTGGTTATAACCACATGAGCATAAACCCTAATTGTAATGATAATACCTCATCAAGTAATTAAGGTATTAATACTCTTAACATACATAACACACACTTAGGATAAATAGTTTATCATATAGTGTGAGAATATAAAGGTGGCCATGAAATATTTATTGGTAGAGGGAGTCAAAGGTTAACAGATACTCATCCTTTATGACCCTAATAAATTTTGTAGAAAAGGCTTGCCTTAACTATGGTTTCCAAGATCAAATTTTCGTAAGGGAAACTTCCTTGGAAAAGACTTGAGAAAGTGATGCTTTATGAGATTTTTTTTCTTCTTCTTTGAGCATGAGAGCATAATCCCTATACACATGTTAGGAGGAGTGACCATGCTTGATTGTTGAGTGTTTTTTCCATCTCATAGGGCTTGGAAAAATCTAGGTTGAGGAATACAATATTCATGTTGAACACATGCCACCTAAACCATGAGTTGTGTATTGAAGCCATCAAAAGTCTAGAATTTGATTCCATGTTACCAAATGGATAAATGTTGCATTCTCTACTGGGAGGATACCATAAGAAGGAGCAATACAATTTTTAGGGGCTATGACCAGCAATTTGTTGCAACAAGGAAATGAAAATACACAACAGTTACAGTAGATTAGAGAAAGTTTGAAGGATGTTACATCTTATCCCTTTCAGTAAGTAATGCAATTGTAGGGTGGCCAAGTTGAGCCACACACTAAAAGTTGTGATATATACAAAAAAAGGGAAGACCAAATTAGAACCCAACTTCACTAACTTAAAACTATAGATAGGCCAACCAAATCCCTTTCCTTTAAAGAACTAGTGGAGTGTATTAAGGTTTTGAAAACTAATGAAGGAAAAACAATTGACTAGGGAAATGTTGAAAAGGAGATTTCCAATCATTATAAAATGGTTTTTCAATCCCACTGTGTGATGGAAGAAAGATAAGTATTCATGCATATTGTCATTAATATAGTCTCACAAAAACTTGTTAGAATATTCACCAATACTGAGAGGGGGGTGAATCAATATTCATCACTTTTTACCATTTTTAATCACATTGTGTAAGCATTTAAGATATCAAAAATTTATCATTTATTATTGCATTCAAGATACCATAAACATATAACCATAAATTCATATCATACAAGAATGTTTCGTGGAAACCCGAATGGGAGAAAACCACATAATGATTTCTTATATAAATTAGAAGATTACATTCATAGGAAGCACCAACTTCCAAAATTATCCAGCACCAACTAGAAGGAGGAACCAACTCCCTGTTTTACAGTATCCAACATGAAGGAAGCTACAACTCCCTAGATTCTCCATCTCCAACTGGAAGGAGGATCCAACCCCCTAGTTTACAGGCTCCAACATCAAGGAAACTACAACTCTTGTTCCTCGCCTGTTCCTTCCTCTCTTGAATGTAAATGATAGAATCAACATATTACTATTGTTTTCATTGATACATCGTCATCACCAAAACTGATACAACCCCAATAACCACATAAAAATTATGCCAAGATCTCGAACACCTTTTTCAGACTAGTTTATCGAGAGTTACAAACCCTAACTTCTAACAAGTATAACTTTGTACCTGTAATGAATCAAGGTTTGAAACTTGTACACAATTTTATTTGACATATTCTATGAAACACCTCCAATATTCTCTCCTTTATTTGTCAATAAAAAGAAGATATAGTGAAAATGGCATACCTTCCTGAATATTGGCCTATTCTGAAGAGAAAACTTGTACAACATGCCATGCACTCAATATTTGATATATGCTTATGAATCTCATACAAAAAATACTAAAGATTGTTCTCTTGATCATTTAGGTTTCTTTGGTGAGAGATTTGTTTAGAAATTGTCGGAAGAGCCACAATGTTTTTGATAGCTTGTCGACGTTTCGAATGTAATTGGTCTCATATAATTTGAATCCTCTATGAAGAAGTTATGAATGTTTTACCCAGAATGCTTTTTTGAGACTAGTTATAGGACTAGTAAAAAACATGTTATCTTCCATAGAGTGTATCTCCAAAAGTAAAATGACCCAGAAGATGAAATTTGTATTATAGGTACCTTGATATGTCTTATGAATAGTCTCCAAGTTTTTCTATCTAAATCATTATAGAAAAAAATTTATAGCGAAAATGATAATGTGACTTTTAAAAAACATACCTTAGAACACATTATCACAAGATTTAATCTTCCCTTGGAATTTCTCTCTTCTTCACTTCATCTTCCCTCTTAAATTCACTTCCAATATTGTGTTAAGAGAGCACAAGAATTAATTATGAAAATGAGAGTTTCTTAATGTGTATTTATACTTTTCCAAGTACATCCTTTACTTGACTTTAGGGCCGACCAGTAACTTCTTTTGCAAAAATATTACATGACCATCTTTAAGAGGAGATAACTTCTCAACCGTGAGGAACCACATGGCACGCTGCCTACCATTGGAAATGAAGTTATGAGGAAGATCCATCTATGAGTCTTTTTCATGCATCTGCAATGTCCTTCATACTCTTTTTCTTCAATCATCTATGGGCTTCATGACCACACCTTCGAGGCTTCTTAAACACTTAACCATATTTCCAAGGCTTCTTGTAGGTCCTTCTTGAAAGCATCTTCCCATCAGGGAAATGCTTAAATCTACACCATAAGAGGACCACTTTGGAGACTTATTCATATACACCCATCACTTCTAGAAGCTTATAGACTTCTTCTAGGATTGACATCAATGACAACCAATTTTCCAATAATCTCCCCCTTTATCATTGATGGAAATACTCATACTCCCTATGTGACCATTTCTCCCATATCTTCGTGCTTGATCCCCCTATCTTCATGCTTTTGATTTTTCTCTCCCCCTTTGACATCATGGAAAAGGGTAACTCCCCTTGACTATTTCTCTCCCCCTGGCTTCTTTGAAAAATGTCGTGTAGATCATTGTGGGGCATAAACTACTCCCAATTTTGTCAAAGATACTCAAAAGTCTCCCTTGTGAAAGGTTTGGTGAAGATTTCTTCAATTTGTTTTTTCATCCTAATGTACTCCAACTTTATATTCTTTTTTGTGACTTGTTCCTGTAGAAAGTGGAAGTTGATAGGAATATGCTTGGTTTTGGAATGCATCACTGGATTTTTGGAGATACTTATAGCATCGGTATACTCAACGAATATTGAAATAGGCTCATAATATTTTATATGTATGTCCTGTAGAGTTTGCTTCATCCAGAGGACCTAAGTACAACATGTTGCTTCTACAATATATCATGATTCTGTCATAAACAAGGATACTGAGGATTGCTTCTTACTTGACCAGAACACCAAAAAATAACCCAAGTAGAAGGTTGATCCACTGGTACTTCTTCTATCACCATTGCTTCCTACCTAATATGAATCGATGTAGGTGACCATAGTCATCCCATTCCCTTTCATATATCACAATCCAAACTTTGTTGTTCCTTTGAGATATCTGAAGATCCGCTTTATTGCCATAACATGTGTTTTTTTCTGTGCTTCTTGAAATCTTACAACCTATCCAACTACTTGCATCACATCTAGTATTGAGGTTGTCACACGGAGTAGGTTTCCAATCATTGATCTATAGAGTCTCTGATCTACTTCCTTAGATTCATCATCTTTTCTCAACTTGCAACCAGTCACCATAGGATTACTTACGGGTTTGCAATCTTCCATTCTAAACTTCTTCATCATTTCCTTGATGTACTTGGTTTGGGAAATGAAAACACCTTCATCCAACTAAGATATTTGGGGTCCCATAAATAAATTCAACTCACAAATTAGGGGCATTTCAAACTCACTCTACATATCTTTAGCAAACTTCTTACTCAACCTATCATCATCACCTCCAAAGATCATGTCATCCACATATACTTTAATGATAATTATACTATGTCGATCAACTTTTATGTAGAGATTGTTATCTACATTGCCCTTTCGGAATCCTTGTTGTTGTAAGTACTTGTCTAGTCTTCAATACCAGGCTCTGGGGGCTTGCTTGAGTCCATACAGATCTTTCTTTAATCTGCAAACATAATCTTCCCTTTCTGATAGTAGGAACCCTTCTAGTTGTTCTATGTAGACCTCTTCTTCTAATTATCCATTTAAAAATGTTGATTTTACATCCATTTGATATACTCTAATCCTTTTGGAACAAGCATAGGCTAGGATCATTTTGATTGTTTCCATTCTAGCATCATGAGCAAAATTTTCTTGAAAATATACTCCTTCAACTTGACGATATCCTTTGCATACTATCCTTTCCTTGTTTCTAGTTACCTATCCATCTTCATTTAGTTTGTTTTTGAACACCCATTTTGTACCAATCACATTTTTGTCCTTAGGTCTTGGAACCAGTTCCCATGTCTCATTCTTTTCTATTTGATTCATTTCTTCTTCCATGGCCTTGATCCAATGTTTATCAATGCTATCTTCCTCAAAGTTGCTTGGTTCAACAATGGATATTAGTGCTAGATGTCTTTGTTATAATGTGCGAGCCTATTTGTAGTTTCTAGTTTCTATTCTTGCATTTTTATCTCCAATTATTGGTTCTAGTGGATGATTCTTTTCAACCCAATGGTTACGTGTCCTAGAAGGTATCTGAAGATCTTGTTGGTCATTCTATTCCTATTGTACTTCTGGTTGCATCTCTTATTTTTCTTGTTCTTCTACTTCTTCTTCTTTTAGTTCTTCTTCTCCTTCTTGCTCTTTGATTTTTTATTTTCTTCTTTGGTCTTCAACACATTTGTTTCATCAATATTTACATTGATGCTTTCCATGATTTTTTTGAGTCTTAGATTGTGGCATTTGTATGCCTTACTTTTTCTTGAGTAACCAACCAATATTCCTTTATCAACTCAAGAAACAAATTTTCCAATCTTGTCATCTTCTCTTTTTATGTAACATTTGATTCCAAACACTCTAAAGGGCTTGACATTCGCTAGTCTTCCCTTCCATAATTCATATGGAGTCTTGTCACTATTACTTCTAAGCATTCATTGTTCAAGATATGAACAATTGTATGTACTTATTGTAACCAAAATATATCACCGACTTGGAATATTTCAACATGGTTCTAGCCATTTCCTATACAATTATGTTCTTCCTTTCAACAACTTTGTTTTGGTGAGGTGTCCTAGCTATCGAGAATTTCATTTTTATTCCATGTTCTTCACATAAATCCATGATTTATTTTTACATGAACTCACCTACATTGTTTGATCTCAAACACTTGATTTTCAAATTAGTCTCATTTTCAACCATCTCTTTGAATATCCTGAAATATTTGAATGCCTCTGACTTTTTCTTAAGAAAGTAGACTGTGGTAATTCTTATATAATCATCAATAAGTAGCATGCAATACTATTTTCCATTAATCCCTTTTTTTCTCATCGATCCTCATAGATCAGTGTGTACAATTTCCAATGGTTTTGTTGTAGAGTATTCATTTGTAATATTCCAGATATAAAATAGTATGCATAACATAAATAATTACTAGAAATGGTAGATAAACAATGTTATACCAAAACAACACCACAATAATACCAAAATAATACCAGAATAACACCAAAAAGTGCACTTTTGATTATTGAGAGCAATGTTCACTTTCCTCTTCGAGGGGGCAAACTCCAACAGAGAAAATATATACTACAATAATATCCAAGACAAAACTTCTCATACCCTCTACTCCTATTTATACTAAATATGTATATCAAAAGAACAATCTAGAGGAAGATCCTTCTAGAAGCAAAAGCTTCTAATAGATATTCTTACATTTGAATTATTCTTCCTTATTTCTAGGCCTTATTAATATTGACCTTTATTACATGTAAATATATTATTCTACATATGTGAAGGGTTAGGTCCCTAACATGTCCTCCCCCCTTAAAAATCATCTTGTCTTCAAGGCTTGAGATGAGAAAATTGCTGCAGAATGGTAGTTGGTTCCCAAGTGGCATCTACTGGAGTTGTATCTTTCCACTGGAATAACACTTCCTTGATGGTTCGGTGATGCATAAGGTGCTCACGCTGGTCAAAAACTGCTTGTGTTTGTAGCCAAATGGAGTCTTCTTCGTCCAACTCCAGAAGGTTGGTTTGAGTTTGGCAGTTAGTTCCAATCACCTTATTTAAGCCGGAAACATGAAAAATAGGATGGATATTACAATGACTGGGAAAAGTTAATTGATAGGTCACATGTCCCACACGCTTGAGAACGGTATAAGGACCATAAAATTTGGGCACCAATTTCTGACAATGGTCATCTTGGAGGGAATATTTCTTGTAAGGTTGCAGTCGAAGAAACACCTGATCTCCTTCTGCAAATTGATGTTTAGAGCGACCTTGATATTCTTGTTTCTTCATGTGATTCTGGGCCATGAACAAATTCTCTTTGAGGGCACAGAGAAAAACCTCTCGAATGGTAAGCGTTTGGTCAACCACCTGGACCTTTGAGACACCTAGAAATTATGAGAGAAATGAAGATGGATTTTGTCCATATACCACTTCAAAAGGAGTCATGTGGGTATTTGTATGGTAAGAAGCGTTGTACCACCATTCATCTAGTGGTAACCATTAAATCCATTGATTTTTCTTTTCTAATGCAAAACACCTCGAATATGTTTCCAAACACGTGTTGACAACTTCAGTTTGACCATCAGTCTGGGGATGATAAGTTGTGTTGAGATGAAATTGCGTGCCTTGTAGCTTGAACAATTCTTGACAAAAACTATTGGTGAAATTTGGGTCGCGATCAGAAACAATAGAATGAGGCATGTCATGAAGCCTGAAGACCTGATCCATGAAAAATTAAGCCACAATGGAGGTTGTAAATGGGTGTTGAAGAGCATAGAAATGATAATACTTGGAAAGACGATCAACTACCGCCATTATGACTGATTTATTTCCCTATTTAGGTAAGCCTACAATAAAATCCATATATACATCCTACCAAATAGCAGGTGGAATCGGAAGCGGTTGTAGTGTGCCAGGAGATTTGACTATTTTTCCCTTGTTGTGTTGACAAACATCACATTCAGCCACAAATTGAAAACATCTTGTTTCATACCATCCCAGAAAAAAGAATGTTTGACATGGTCATAGATTTTGGTAAACCCTGAGTGCCGAGCGATGGGTGTAGCATGAAGCTCAGAAAGTACCGTGGATTTAATCTTTTACTATTTACTTAAATACAAACGACCTTTGTATTGAACCTCATCATTGAGCCAAGAGTACCCTAGGGAGACTAGAGAATTGGCCTGCAATTATTGTATCAGAAGAAAACTTTTGGGATCATGTAGCCATTCTTAGCGAACATCTTGGAGCCAATATGGTACAATGAAGGAGAGAGAAAAAAAGGGACCCTTCATATTCATATTTTCTGGAAAGTGCATCAACAACCACATTGTTCTTTCCTTTCTTTTAAATGATCTCATAATCATATCCAAAGAGCTTAGTCACCCATTTTTGTTTCTCTGGGGAGGAAAGGAAGTGTTCCAGAAAATACTTGAGGCTTTGATGATATGTCTTAATTTGGAAGCATTGCCCCAATAGATAAGGGTTCCAAAGATCCACGGCATGCAAAGTAGCCAACATTTCCTTTTCATAGATTGATTTTCCAAAATTTCCTCAGATAGTTGTTTGCTGGTAAAGGCCAAAGGTCGACCCTCTTGCATAAGGACTGTGTCAATTCCTTTCCTGAAAGAATCACATTCCAAGACAAAGGTATTTGTGAAATTAGAAAGGACTAGGACTAGAGTGGTGTACATGGCCATCTTCAAGGTTTGAAAGCCTAAGCAGCTGTTGGAGTCCCAGTGAAAGAATTCTTTTTAAGGAGAGCAGTGAAAGATTCCACAATATTTCCATAATTCTTAACAAACTTGTGATAATAACCTGTTAAACCTAGAAATCCACACAATGTTTTGAGAGTATTTGGGTGAGGCCAATCTTGCATAGCTTAAATCTTTTTAGGATCCACCTTGACACCGGCCTTGCCAACAAGATGACCCAAGTACTTGACTTCTGAGGTGCCAAAAGAACATTTAGATTGTTTGAGGAAACGTTGGTGTTGAGAGAGTAGATGGAGAACTCGATCCACATGAGCAAGATGGGTTGTCCAGGTTTTACTATAGATGAGGATATCATCAAAGAAAACTAAGACAAAATGATGGAGAAAAGGATAGAAGACATGATTCACGAGGCTTTGGAAAGTGGAGGGAGCATTACACAAGCCAAATGGAATGACCAAAAACTCCTAGTGTCCCTCATGAGTTCTAAATGTAGTCTTAGGAATGTCTTCCTCGTTCATACGGATCTGGTGGTAGACAAGACAAAGATCAAGTTTAGTAAAGAACTAGGCACCACTCAATTCATCCAAGAGGTCATCAATGACATGAATGGGAAATTTCTCTTTAATGGTGAGTTGTTGAGGGTGCGGAAGTCAAGACACATGCAAAAAGAACCTTATTTATTAAGGACCATCACCATAGGATAAGAGTAGGGGATCGTACTAGGTAGAATAACACCTGCATTGAGAAATTCTTGAACAATTTTCTCAATTTCATTTTTTTGGGAAAAGGGATGACGATAGGGATGGATATTGGGAGGAAGGCTTCCTGGGACAAGGGGAATGGAATGATCATGAAAACCACAGGAAGAAGGGAGTCCCCGGGGAGTGGAAGAAACCACTTGGTGTTTAGAGAGGATGGATTGGAGGTCCTGCGGCACAAAGGGTGTCTCAGTGGCTTGTATGGCATGGAGTTGGGAAATGATGCCAGAATGACCTTTTTTTAGCAGTTTTTCCATGTGATGGGAAATGATGATATCTAGGGAATTGATAGTGATGGCTTGGAACTTATATTGTTGGCCCTCCAGGTCGAATTGTCTGGTTAATTCCTTAAAAACTGTGAGAATGGGGCCCAAATTCCTTAGCCATTTTGTACCCAACACAATGTCACAACCGCCCATGTCGATTTTAAACATATGAGATTTCATGTGGTACTCACCAATTTGGAGACACACATTTTCACAATGCCCTCCACATTTCATGGACCTGCCATTGACAATCATGATTTGAAAATTATTTGATATGGATATAGCAATTAGTTTCTTGGGAAATGCAGTGATGAATAAAATTATGGGTGCTTCCACTATCAACTAGAATGATGACCTTATTATGCTTAATATAACCAATTGGCTTGAGTGTTTGGGTAGCGAAGAAGCCAGTGAGAGAATTTAGGGAAATGACTAGTTCTACTTCGGGAGGGTCTGAGGGAGGGTTCATGTCAGTGGGTTCAGGTGACATGGACACAAGGGGATCCTCAACATTATCTTCTGAAACATCCTTCGAGATGGTCATAAAAATATTTTGTTGCTTACACTTGTGCCCAGGAAAACATTTTTCATCACAATTATAAAAAAGCCCTTTGGGTTGGCGTTCAACCATTTCGGCCCTAGTCAATTTATGCATCTTTAGTGGAATAGAAGGAGGACTGGGAGTGACTCGTTTAGTGCGAGGAATAAAAGAGGGTTTTCAGTTTTGAGAAGAGACAACATGTTGTGCTTCCTTAGATATTTTAGTAGCGTTCACCCAACTCTGAGGCCGAGCCATGAGGAAATGGGCACGAATATCATCCTTGACGCCACTGATAAAACATTCTCGGAAAAAAGCATCAGACATGCCTTCTGTACAAAAATCCAATCACTCAAAAGAGGCTATAAAGTATTCCACTATGCCATGTTGTTTCAACTTTTTCAAACGACGTAAATGGTTGGTGTCAATGTCAAAGTGTTCATAAAGCTCTGCCACAAAGTGTCTCCAAGCCACATACCCTTGGCGATAATTTTTTATCCATTACCACCATTGATCCAGGTGGATATCGATGGCCACCCACCTTTTCTGACTGGCTCAAAATAGTTTTTTGGCAAATTTGGCAATTTACTATTTTTAGTAGTTTTTAACTTTCGGGGCCATTTTGAGGGCCCAAATGAAGGTTTTTCGAGATATAGATTCTCAATGATATTTGGAGGCATGCTTTATCCACCAAAATGAATCTCCTCGACGATACCTTTCCAACGAGCTATCATATGCCTAAAACAGAGATCGTATGCAAAAGTTACGACTCCGGGAATTTGATGTACTGACTTACCCAAACGGGGCCCACATGAATTTTAGCACTTCATCTCCTAGGGTTAGTTTTTTGGATGTCTAGGACTTTTGGCATTACTGTTTATTTTAAAAATTCCTTCAGAGCCTCATTGCAATCATCTTCTTGTGAATGCGAGTAGCCTTCACATCTCTTCTCAGAGATAAGCTGCCACCATTCTATCGAGTCTTTCACTCTGTATTTTACAGTCTCTGTACATTTATTTCATTAATAGAAATTGTGTATTAATGTATATCTGTGTTAATTGTTTCATCTTTAATATATATATATATTATATCATTGAATATCTGTGATATCTCTGTGCATTTCTTTATTATATCTCCGATCTCATTTCGTGCCAAAAATAATCCGGATTAGTGGTATCAAAGCAGGTTGTTCTTGGTCATTTTTTTTCAGTGCATGTCCCCGACGAGGTTTGAGTATAGCAAGTTGGGTAACGAGTTTGTATCTCTTGAGGACATTCTCTCTTGTACACCCAGGAAACCCTCAATGGTAGAAGAAAAGAAAAATTACGGAGCAGACGATCCTATCAGTATGTTGCTTGAGCAAGCTCTCACATGACAGAGGGACGAAATGATGGAGAATTTTTCCCACATCCTTCAACGCCTGCCGATAGCAACATATGCATATTCATCAAGTGGCCACTTTGGAGGCACCTCGCCTTTCAAGGTACAAGCTAATTTTGATATTCCTGTATTTGAAGGATAGACAGATGCAGAAGCCCTAGACAAATAGTTAAATATGCTAGAAGGTTATTTCTCTGTTCACAAATTTTCTGACAAAGAAAAGATCACCTTCGCACGCTTAAAGCTCTCCCCTTTGTCAAACATTGGTGGGAAACTTATTGGGAGCAGAGTTGCACAGAGGAGTCTAAAATATATTGGGCCGATCCCACTTGGGATTTTTTTGTGGATGCGATAAAGGAACAATATTACCCTATTGGAAACTATGAGGACCAGTACATGAGATGGACCACACTGCAGAAAGAGAGGGGACAAGCAGTCTATATTTCACCAATACCTTCCATACCTTGCGCACCAAGCTGGGTATCAAAGACTCCGAATGACATTTGGTTCTGAAATACCGTGGATCTCTACACAGATACATCCAAACGAAAATGGATTTTCTTGACATCTCATCACTCGGTGTTGACTATCGATATGTTGTTAAAATCGAGCAGAAATTTAAGGACCAAAACAAACAGGATTTTCGTTCTGCAAATCCGCAACAACCAAAGTATGACGAAGACATCCCTAACAAACAGTCTCCCAAAAACCAGTCCAAGCCACATGAAAAGAAGGGTCAAGGGAAGACAAAGAAGGACAGTAGAAAATGGTGTGATTTCCACAAAATCCCCTGGCACAACATCGATGAATGTCGCTCAAAACAGTCATTTGTGGCCAAGATCAAAGATAAGGAGCCGAACCCTGATTCAGAATATGATTATGAAAATACTGGTAAAGGACAGATCATTGACATAGACCCCACTGTTATTGTCGCGACCATAGCAATTCAACCAGAAGAACCAATAGATCCTGAAGAGGGGGAGCACCTTTTTCATTCACAGATGTGGGTGAAGGGGACTTCACTGCATTTTATTGTTGATAGCAGAAGCCAGAAGAACCTCATCTCAGCAGAGGTCTCCAAACAGTTGGGATTGTCGACAACACCACACCCGCAGCCATAGAACATCTAGTGGCTTCGCCAAGGATGAGATCTTCGTTTCAACCAACAATATCGATTGTCATATGTTATCCAACCCTTCAAGGATGAGGTATTATGTGATGTTTCCCCACTAGATGTCTATGATGTTCTCTTGGGCCAACCATATATGTGGAATCTCCACGATGTTTATGAGTCTCAACCCCGCAGTATCATTGTTTCTCTGGGGGGTCATCTCTACAGGATACCAGAGGTAGTTCTGATTACTATTCCACCTAAAAAGTGTCGCAAGGTAGTATCTCATACTGCAAAATTCAGCTTCTTCACAATCTGTTCAAAAGGGGAACAGAAGGACACTGCAACCACTACAAATTCGCCCCAAGCACCTTATATCCAATAGAAGAAGGTCGAAAAGGTTGTAGAAAAGTGCAAAGATTCCTTCTGCACACTATCCTCTCATGTAGTATAACTTGTTGAACAACCTCAGCCTCAATAGGTTTGTGACAGACTTCCACAAACTGAGCAACGCGACGTCTCCAGCAAGGTAAGCAGCTCACCAAGATGCAGATTCAGCAAACGCTTTTCCCTCTCCCCTAGGAACTCAACACAATGGATACAATTGCTTCCTAAGGAGGGAGGATTGATCCAGGTGCATATCGGTGGCCACCCACCTTTTCCTACTGGCTCAAAACAGTTTTCTTGCAAATTTGGCAATTTACTATTTTTAGCAATTTTTAACTTATGAGGCCATTTTGAGGACCCAAATGAAGGTTTATCGAGATCAAGGTTCTCAATGATGGTTGAAGGCATGATTGAGCCCCAAAAATGAATCTCTTTGACGATACCTTCCCAACGATCTATCATACGCCTAAAACGAGGATCATATGCAGAAGTTACGACCCTAGGAAGTTGATGTACTAACTTACCCAAACGAGGCCCACATGACTTTTGGCACTTCATCTCCTAGGGTTAGGTTTTTGGATGTCTAGGACTTTTGGCATTCCTTTTTATTGTAAAAATTCCTTTGGACGTCTCTGTACATTTATTTCATTAATAGAAATTGTGTATTACTGTATATCTGTGTTTATGGTTGCATCTCTGATATATTTTTGTTATATTATTGAATATCTTCGATATCTCTATGCATTTATTTATTATATCCCCGATCTCATTTCGTGCCCAAAATAACCCGGATCAGTGGTATCAGAGTAGGTTGTTCTTGGTCATTTTTTTTCAGTGCATGTCCCTGATGAGGTATGAGTATAGCAAGTTGGGTCTCAAGCTTGTCTCTCTTGAGGACAATCACTCTCGCACACCCAAGAAACCCACAATGGTAGAAGAAAAGAAAAACGATGGAGCAGACGATCCTATCACTCTATTGCTTGAGCAAGATCTCACATGAAAGAGGGACGAAATGATGGAGAATTTTTTCCACATCCTTCAACGCCTGCTGATAGCAATAGATGCATCTTCATCAAGCGGCCACTTTGGAGGCACCTCGCCTTTCAAGGTACAAGTTAATTTTGATATTCCTGAATTTGAAGTACAGACAGATGAAAAAACCCTAGACAAATGGTTAAATATGCTAGAAGGTTATTTCTCTGTTCACAAATTTTTTGACAAAGAAAAGATCACCTTCGCACTCCTTAAATCTCTCCCCCATGTCAAACATTGGTGGGAAACTTATTGGGAGCAAAGTTCCACAGAGGAGTCTGAAATATATGGGGCCGATCCCACTTGGAATTTTTTTGTGGATGCGATAAAGGAACAATATTGCCCTATTGGAAACTATGACGACCGGTACATGAGATGGACCACACTGCAGCAAGAGAGGGGCCAAGAAGTTCCACAGTTCACCAATACCTTCCATACCTTGTGCACCAAGCTGGGTATCAAATACTCTGAATGACATTTGGTTCTGAAATACCGTGGGGATCTACACAGATACATCCAAACTGAAATGGATTTTCTAGACATCTGATCACTCAGTGTTGCTTATCGATATGTTGTTAAAATCGAGAAGAAATTTAAGCACCAAAACAAACAGGATTTTGGTTCTGAAAATCCACAACAACCAATGTAAGACAAAGACGTCCCTAACAAACAGTCTCCTGAAAACCAGTCCAAGCCACATGAAAAGAAGGGTCACGGGAAGACAAAGAAGGACACCTAAAACTGGTGTGATTTCCACAAAAGACCCTTGCACAACATTGATGAATGTCGCTCGAAACAGTCATTGGTGGCTGAGATCAAAGACAAGGAGCCGAACCCTGATTCAGAATATCATTCTGAAAATACCGATAAAGGACAGATCATTGACACAGAACCCACTGCTATTGTCACGACCACAACAATTCAACAAGAAGAACCAATAGATTCTGAAGAGGGGGAGCACCTTTTTCATTCACAAATGTGGGTGAAGGGGACCCAGCTGCATTTTATTGTTGATAGCGGAAGCCAAAAGGACCTCATCTTAGCAGAGGTCGTCAAATAGTTGGGATTGTCGACAACACCACACCCGCAGACATACAACATCGGGTGGCTTCGCCAAGGACGAGATCTTCATGTCAGCCAATAATGTCGATTGTCATATGGCATCCAAACCTTCAAGGATGAGGTATTATATGATGTTTCCCCACTAGATGTCTATGATGTTCTATTGGGCCAACCATATATGTGGAAACGCCACATTGTTTATGAGTCTCGACCCCGCAATGTCATTGTTTCTCTGGGTGGTCATATCTATAGAATACCAGAGGTAGTTCTGACTACTGTTCCACCTAAAACGTTCCACAAGGTAGTATCTCATACTGCAAAATTCATCTTCTTCACAATCTGTTCAAAAGGGGAACAGAAGGACACTGCAACCACTACAGCTTCGCCCCAAGCACCTTCTATCCAACAGAAGAAGGTCGACAAGGTTGTAAAAAAGCACAGAGATTCCTTCTGCACACCATCCTCTCATGTAGCCCGACTTGTTGAACAACCTCAGCCTCAACAGGTTCGTGAAATACTTCCACAAACTGAGCAGTGCAACGTCTCCAGCAAGGCAAGCAGCTGACCAGGATGCAGATTCAACAAACGCTTTTCCCTCTCTAGCGAGAACTCAACACAATGGATACCATTGATTCCTAAGGATGGAGGATTGATCCAAGTGGATATCGGTGGCCACCCAACTTTTCTGACTGGCTCAAAATAGTTTTTTGGCAAATTTGGCAATTTACTATTTTTAGTAGTTTTTAACTTCCGGGGCCAATTTGAGGGCCCAAATGAAGGTTTTTCACGATATAGGTTCACAATGATATTCTAAGGCATGATTGAGCCCCCAAAATGAATCTCCTTGACGATACCTTTCCAACGAGCTATCATACACCTAAAACGGAGATCGTATGCAAAAGTAACGACCCCGGGAAGTTGATGTACTAACTTACCCAAATGGGGCCCACGTGACTTTTGGTGCTTCATCTCCTAGGGTTAGGTTTTTGGATGTCTAGGAATTTTGGAATTCTTGTTTATTGTAAAAATATCTTCAGATCCTCATTGTAATCATCTTCTTGCGAATGTGAATAGTCGTCACATCTCTTCTCAGAGATAAGTTGCCACCATTCTATCGATTCTTTCACTCTGTATTTTACAATATCTATACATTTATTTCATTAATAGAAATCGTGTATTACTATATATCTATGTTTATGGTTGCATCTCTGATATATTTATGTTATATTATTGAATATCTGTGATATCTCTATGCCTTTCTTTATTATATCTCCGATCTCATTTCGTGCCAAAAATAATCTGGATCAACCATTGCCAACGTTCTTGATCTAGATGGAGAACACCATACCGGAGTTTGGCCAACTCATCTGTGACTCCATACAAAGAGAAATAATTTTCCATTTGATTTACCCAACCAATGGGATCTGATCCATCAAATTTGGTCACATCCACATGCGGAAGGCATAGGTCACACTGAAAGTGATGGGGTTGAAAATTCTCGGAATAAGAGGAAGTTTCACCTTCAGTTTGCAAAGGTGGGTCAGATGAGGGAAGATTTGCAAGGATATGTAGCTTGGTGCAAATCGTCGTAGTGAAGGATTCAAGATGAGTAGCAAGGTCTTGTTTGATGTCTTCTATTTTGGCGTTGAATGAGGAATGCATGTTTTTATTGATGGTGGCAATATTGGAATTGAGTTGTCTCACATCTTGTTGGGTTTCTATGAAATTAGAGTGCAAGGCATTGAAGCGAGCTTCTAAGTCTTGGTTAAGGGTGTGTGCCATGATGAAGAGGGGACACAAAAAGAGGTGGGTGGGACCACACAAAAAATGGGTTATGGGTGAAGTGTATCACAATGATCAGGGTGACGAGTTGAATCCCATGGGGTCAGGTCCACGAGAAAAAAACAAATTGCTGAAAAATGATAGGTATGACTGCGATAAGGGCGAAGAGAGAAATCCAACCAGATAGGTCTCAAATAAATGTGCCAACAGGATCCAGACTTTTTTTTTAACTCCTACGGAGTTATACTCCGATTTGAAGAACACTGTAGTGATGAAATACCCAAATGCTTAGCAGGGAGAAATGCGTACTAATTTCTCAACCCGAATGAAAGAGAAATAGATGTGCATCAATAAATATTCTTTTTTATATTTTTGTTTCCATTCCAAGGGTTAGGGTATTCAAGGGTTCTATAGACAAGGGTTTTCCGTGTGCTATAAGTCTCTGATATACGTGCAGGATCCAACAGTCGTACTCGATCCGATATCTTAGGGCACCAACTACGGAGGCTAGATCATGCCCTTAGATGTACTGCCCGACTACCCAGGTAATAAAGAGTATATTCCCAAGTGTTGTTCTTAGTGGCACTATAGCAGTCATGTGACCGATCGGTTTATCTATGGAGGGATTCAGGAGATCGAGGCCAATCTGTATGTAAGTGTTGTCTGATGCGCTACCACTTGAAGGGGTACCAACAAGGGTTACAAGGGTGGACAAGATATGTGCTCTTAAGTACCCCTTGTATTTCCCATGTGTACGAATCCCCTCCTACAGGTTTATGCGAGTAACGACAAATCTCTGTAGCTTAAAGACGTTGGAATATGTCTCTACCTTGAAAAAAACTTAACCCACAATTTTTTCCGAGGAAGGTGCTCTAATACCACTTATAATATTACATATATAAAATAGTGTGCAGAACATAAATATTTAGCTAGAAATGGAAGATAAACAATGATATACCTAGAACAACACCACAATAATACCAAAATAATACCAAAATAACACTAGAAATAACACTTTGATGACTGAGAGCAATGTTCACTTACCTCATCGAGGGGGAAACCTCCAAAAGAGAAGAGCTCTATTACAAAATTATCCAAGACAAAACTTCTCATAGCCTATACTCATATTTATACTAAATACGTCTATCAAAAGAACAATCTAGAGGAAGATCCTTCTAGAAGCAGAAGCTTCTATTAGGTCTTCTTACATTTGACTTATTCTTCCTTATGTCTAGGCCTTATTAATATTGACCTTTATTACATGGAAATTTATTATTATACCTACGTGAGGGCTTAGGTCCCTAACATCATTTGTTCTAAACTCTGCTCTTGTTTATTTTCCATGTAGACAGTGCTTGCACATAGTATTGGTTTGCTTTGAAATTTTAGGCATTTCTCTTACTGCTTCCTTTCTGTTAATTTTAACAATATTGTCAAAATTCATATGACCCATTCTTTTGTGCCAAATCCAACTTTCATTTTCCTTTCCCAAGTAACATATTTCCTTTCCGATCTCATTTACGACGTATGTATTGTTTGGATTCCTTATTGTTGTTGTGAACAACTTGCCTAATCCTTCCTTTCCTTATTTCACATTTATTTGAGTCAAATAGGAGTGTATGTCCTTGGTCACACATTTGTCTCACACTTAGTAGATTATGCTTCATATTTTTGATAAGTAGAACATTTTCTGCCATAACATCTTTACTTTCAAGCTTGATTGTGTCTTTTCCTATAATTTTGGTTGAGTTATCATTGCCAAATGAAACTAATCCATCTCTTTCTTTCTTTAGAGTTACGAACCTATCCTTGTCACTTGTCATATGCTTTGAGCAACCACTGCCAATGCACCAATCATTTTTTCTGCTTTGGGCTAGTAGATCAATCAAACATTCTTCAAGGTTTAGTTTATTTGAGTTCCTTTTCCATATCCTTGATGGTTCCTTTAGATGATTGTTGAAATTATTCTTTGGTTCCTTTGGACGAATAATCAATTTGCATTATTTGGCCATGTGTCCAAAATTGTTGCATTTGTAGCATTCTACTTCATTATTTAATGAGACAAAATTGTTATAGTTTATGTTATATACTTCATGACACTTTTTGAGATAATTATTTCTAGACTAGCCTCCATAGTTTCCTCTGTTCTTAGCATAGACTCTACATTTTATAGCCTTGTTCCCAAAATTGTTACATGAATAACATAAAACAAGAAAAATAGTTTGGTACCTAAGTGTGGGGTATCTTATGAATGGTGTAGCTCTTTCGTAATCTTCTTCGTGATTTCTCTCCATTGCTAGTTGTTGATTTCGAGTTCTATATCTTCTAGGTGTTGCAACTCCTCTGCAATCTTCTTCTTTAGTTCTCTTCATTTCTCGAATGTTCTCCTTTGAAGGCTTGCATTCTTCCTTCTTGATGGGACCTTTGATGACTTTTGCACAACTATTTTGTTTTCTTCCTTTTTATGTTGTCATGGAGCTCGAACCCTTCTCAGTATGCATTTGTTTGTATCCTAGTCTAGACTTGTCATTGTAACATACCCACTATCTAAATCAAATTTTTCCGATCCTCTGACGGACTCGAGCCCTTAAATAACCATGGAGACCCAATGAAAACTGGTTCTCTCTTTCTTCTTCTCCGTTCTCATGCGATCGCGGGTCATGATCATGGTCCAATTTGAACATAGTGCCTATTCGGATTTTCATGCCTCGGCGCTACAGTAATGTCCAAACATTAGACTCTGCAACCACCGAAGCCCGCTAGGGCTAATTTTCATCCCATAGGGATGAATTCCCACGGGGTCAGCGAATGGCCAATAGGAATAACCCTCCACGGGGCATCCGGAATCCACTGGGAAACTGTTGATCACGATGAGTAAATCTCGACTGTTTGAGAGTTGCGCGTTCAATTCCGGACACCCCCCCTACTGCTAAAGGCAGAACAGTAAGGGGGCTTCGGAATGGAACCTCAATCGTATATCTGGGTGGGTAGACTCTATCCGTCCAGATCTTCTCGCCGCTTATTCTAATGCATATTCATTTCCTAGGTTAAGTTGACGTCTCACCTCCACATCTAACGGTCATTACAAACTCAGAGATCCTCCGAGAGAATCTCCTCTGTCCATCAGGGTTTTGACACTTGTGATGTCCCAACAACTTGGTTCACCGATCCCCGAATCTCTATACGCTCCTCTGCTGCCTTAGCCTCCCGGGCTAAGTCATTAATCCACGTGACCTCTATCTCACAAGACCGTAGCCTTATCCCTCATCAGGGTTTTGGGATTTTCAATGTCAAAGTGCATATGTCCCCGGAATTCCCGATTCCTAAAATCCTGACTCTCCGGTTTGCTGACAGTTGGCCCCTCATGGTGGCACTATCCTCCTTCCCTGATGGGCGGACAGCTAGCCCCCACTCATTGGGGTTTCGCATTTCGCGATTCCAAAGTGCACCGATAACTTATCACCGGGATTTCCAATATCCCGATGAGCCAAACTCCGATGGGTAGCCTCCTCTTCGGAACTTTCCCCGATGGCCTGGATCTCTGCCATGCGTCCCCACAAGCGGGCGGCTCTGATCTCGTTGGGATTTCGAAACTTGTGATGTCCCAACTCCTTTGAACTTAGGAACTTTGATTTCCCGATGCCAAACATCCCGACTCTCTGTGGATTTTTGACACGCGTCCCAAACAGATGGACTGTCCAGATGAGCTCTCGAGGTTCACGATTTATAGCGTCCCGATTCCCTTGACCTCAGGATCTCCGATATGTCAATGGCCAATATCCCGACTCTCTTCGGATCTCTGACACCTGTCCTAAAGGGATGGACGGTCCAGATCTTCTCGGCGTTTCGAGACTTGAAGTGTCTCGATTTTCTTGTCCTTGAGAATTCCGATATGCCGATGGTTGGACTCCTGATGGTAACCCTCGGAATGTTCCGGTCCTATCCGACAGCTGATGGGTAAAAGGACCAAGATCTAACGGTCTAGATCCGTTCTTCCTACGCACACTCCATAGACTAAACTCTGAGCAACTTAACCCGATCCAACAGGTGACGGGATCTCTGAATGAGATCCAACGGCTCAGATTGTCCCACCTTGTGCATTCTCCCACTACTTCATGGAGGTAGAAAGATCAACGGTCCAAATGTTCTCGTGGACCTTCGGGAACCTACGATCTCGATTTCCTCGCTATTCACGAAGATAGAGGGAAAAGGAGCGAGGGGTATGACGCTCCTACTACTTCCATCAATCTGATGGTCGTGAATGACCATGGGTCTTCCGACAAGATTTCATCCATCGAATCGTTACTTATCCCTACGCTGCTACCTCGGAACCTTAAGAGGATCATTCCTCTTCATACAAGGTTATTAAGGCTTGCCCATTCAAGTCCTTTTTCTGGGTTCTTTGTGAACCTTTCTAAGGAGGAAATCTATGTGAAGAGATCTAATCCAGTGCATTCCTGGAAATCGACAAAGAAAAACAAGCTCCCGAGGATGGAATGGAAGTCTGACTTAGTTAAGCTCATGCACAATTAAACCCATTTATCAACATAAGCCACGCGGAACCTTTCTATTATAAGCATATATATAGAAATTCATTCTTATCAAACACTGCACAGACATTCTCACACTGAAATCATTCACAATTTCACAGTTCTATGAGCATATATATACATATATCAGTCTATGAGATTCAAGATGAAATATGAGCAAAACACTTATCAGAAATAACTTCAAAAGTGGGTGCAACTGCTGAGAGGGGTGCTTGTTTCCTCCCAACTGTAGGCTCAGTGACTCCCAAAGGATTTACCACTAGCCACCCCCGAGCTGAGACCACGATGTTCTGAGACTGCGTCTCTCTGTCTTCCAGTGACCAGGAGCGAAGGTTGCAATCCTTCCTCTCTGCTATCACTCACTCTCCTCATCCAGAGTTCCCCTCGCGTCCCCCTTTCAATCGCCTCTACCATACGCCTTATCCTCTCGTGAGGTTGCGTTTGGCACGATTACCCTCGCACCGATCAGACCTGACGGCTCTACGGATGGGCGGTTCACCATCCCATCCCTCATCAAGCCATCTGCCTACCAGTCTGGGAGGCATTGAATTTCAGGGCCAGCGAGCTGCTTTTGGTTTTCCGGGCCAGTGGAGTCCAAATACGGTATTTAATTCTCGGTGGGAGTTAACGCCACATTTTCAGGGGCCTTCCACCGCCATCGTGGTCTCTTATTCTACACATCCCCTCTCAGTAGTACTGCAATAAATTCACAATATCATTCACATTCATTGACCTCTTTCTCAAGGTCCATTTACATCACATATTCACCTTTATTAGTTTTCCATATTCCTTGGCCAGTCCTGTTATATTTACAAGCTAGTGGAAACAGGGTGTTACAATTCCCTCCCCCTTAAAAAGGAACATCGTCCTCGATGTTCTTATCTAGTAACATGATTTGCATGTACAGAAGTAAACAAAATCGGATATGCTAGTTTCATAGCATCTTCCATTTCCCATGTAGCCTCATCTGGGCCAAAATGTTTCCACTGCACCGTGACCTGTGCAATGGTTCTGTTCTGGAGCGGGGTTTCCTTTCTGTCCAATATGCATTAGGGTTCTGGTAGAAATTCTCCCTCCGGTTCCACCTGGATCACAGACCAGTCAATTATATGATTAGCATCGTGTACATATTTATTCAATAATGAAACATGTAAAACATTGTGTGCTTTTACTATGGGAGGAAGTGCTAGCCGATAGGCTATAGGTCCCACTCTATCTAGAACCTCAAAGGGTCCACAATACCGGGGTGCCAATTTGGCACAAGCTCCCATTTTCAGGGAACTCCTTCT
>JZKD02S0723177.1:1588827-1630795 GCA_000966675.3 Picea glauca
ACTGGCAGGCTGGTATGGCCTCTACCACCTTTCTTTTGGTGCCAGTGGCTAACTGTACTAACCATGGCTTAGTTTGTTTTCATGGTTGTAGCTTACACTTATCAACAGCTTTAGGTTCTATATAACTCAAATTTGAACCAGGGTCAATCAAAACAGACACCAGATGGTTGAAAATCATACCTTCTATTTCCACCACCGAAGCTTGGTGGTCAGCTTGGTTATTATCCAAGGCTGCATAGATCTGTGGCACACTCCTTGCCACATCATTGACCATGGTAGCTTCCTGCATGTTATAAATTTTCTGACTATTCTGTTTTCGGTGTGGACAGTCTCTCCGGAGATGCTCTCCTCCACAATCCTAGCATTCCAAAGGTTTCATCTTTGGGTTATCAGTCTTTACTGGTATAGGTCCAGAAGTTTTATTTCCGTCCGCCGAGGGAAAGTTCTGCTGGAGTACACTCCGAGTTGGAAAGTTCATTCTGTGGTTCTTCTTGTATTTTTTCAATCCCAAGGATCTGCTCCCTTTCTTCTGAAATTTTGAACCATTCTTCTATTTCCAGTCTCCACGAGACTCTGCCCAATGTCCATATTGTTCATGACAATATGTTTCCTTTCGTATAGTGTCTTCTAAGGTCTTTGGCTCATCGAATTTGATTCGGCTCCGATACTCCTTGGGTAACCCACTGATGAAGTGTTGTGCCTTCGCCTTCTCTGCTTTGATGTAGGGTACATACCTCAGTAAGTCA
The DNA here is from genome assembly GCA_000966675.3 of Picea glauca. Classification (NCBI taxonomy): domain Eukaryota; kingdom Viridiplantae; phylum Streptophyta; class Pinopsida; order Pinales; family Pinaceae; genus Picea; species Picea glauca. The sequence goes on from JZKD02S0723177.1 coordinate 1,589,574, forward strand.
AGGAATTTATTGACATACTCCTCCATAGTAAGTTGTCCCAGTTTGAGTTCATAAAACTCTTTAGCCTTCTCGTCGAAATACCTTTCCAACAAATACTTCTTTCGGAAGTACTTCTCAAACTGTTTCCAAGACAAGTCCTCCTTGCGGACCCCTTTCATATTCTTAAGGTCTTCCCACTAGATGGAAGCCTTTCCGTTCAAATTGAAAGTGGCCACTTGGGCCTTCAAGTTTTCTGAGAAATCATGGACTCTAAAATATTTCCCCAGTCCAAGTAGCCAAGCCTCAGCTTCCTCTCCCTTCTTTATCTCACCATCGAAGGAGGGAGGTTTGGCCTTTTTGAATTCCTCAAATTTATGAATCTTGGAAGTCTTTTGCTTCTTCTGTTTTCTGCGAGAATAGGAACTGGTCCTACTACAGGAAGAGCCTTCTGTATCACTAGCTTCCTTCTCAGTGGAATCATCTGACACTGGTCCTTTACCTCTGGGGTGGACCTTTCTGGATGTGCTTCTCTCAGTGTGGTCACTGACACGACCACGATTCTGCATCTCAGGTTCATGATGCATTTGTCATTGTAGGTCGGATAAGCTCTGCAGTAGAACTGCATTAATTTCGGTTTGCTTCTCTTGTTCTTTCATCATCCTTTCATTATCGGCCTTGCAACTTTGCAATTCAACCATGAGACTCCTCACAGTCTTAGCTAGGCCTGGAGGGGTTCCCATTACTCTTCTTTCGTCAGACTCTTCATATTTGTTGTGGGAGCTTTCTCCCACCTCTTGGTGAGTCACCATACTCTGCGTTTGTAGATTCTCGTGGTTGATCGTCCGCTTGAGTGAAAAGACAAATGTTGGTTGTTAGTGAAGAGTTAAATTCATTTTTATAAATGGCGCATAAATTCATAACTTCTTTCACTTGCATACATAGTCGGGTTCTCATTTTCCAAGTTTTAATCCTGGACAAGAGAGTTAAGTCAGGGGATTACTCCTCATAGGAGTGTTTTGAACGAGGCTTATGCGCGACTCGTGCATGAGCCCAATCAGGCCGAGTGTTGTAAGCATGCTCTGATACCACATTGTAACATACCCACTACCTAAATCAAATTTTTCCGGTCCTCTGACGAACTCGAGCCCTTAAATAACCATGGAGACCCAATGTAAACTAGTTCTCTCTTTCTTCTTCTCCGTTCTCATGCGATCACGGGTCGTGATCATGGTCCAATTTGAACGTAGTGCCTATTCGGATTTTCGCGCCTCGGCGCTATAGTAATGTCCAAACGTTAGACTCTGCAACCATCGAAGCCTGCCAGGGCTAACTTGCGTCCCATAGAGATGAATTCCCACGGGGTCAGCGAATGGCCAATAGGAATAACCCTCCACGGGGTAGAGAACCGCCAACGGGAACAAGCCCCGTCGCGTGTTTAGGTGTAATACAGGTGGCGAGAGGGAAACGTGACATGGTGGAAGTTACGACAGGGAGGGGCCCCACTTCACACGTCACACTATTTCGGACCCCCCCCCCCCTCTGTTAAAGGTAGAATGGCAAGGGGCATCTGGAATCCATTGGGAAATTGTTGATCATGATGAGTAAATCTCGACCGTTCGAGAGTTGCGCGTTCAATTCCGAACACCCCCCCTACTGCTAAAGGCAGAATAGTAAGGGGCTCCGGAATGGAACCTCAGCAGTAGATCTGGGCGGGTGGACTCTGGCCGTCCAGATCTGCTCGCCGCTTATTCTAATGCATATTCACGTCCTGGCTTAAGTTGATGTCTCACCTCCACATCTAACGATCATTACAGACTCGAAGATCCTCCGAGAGAATCTCCTCCGTCCATCGGGGTTTTGACACTCGTGATGTCCCGACAACTTGGTTCACCGATCCCCGAATCTCGATACGCTCCTTTGCTGCCTTAGCCTCCCAGGCTAAGTCGTTAATCCACGTGACCTCTATCTCACAAGACCGTAGCCTTGTCCCTCATCGGGGTTTCGGGGTTTTCAATGCCAAAGTGCATATGTCCCTGGAATTCCTGATTCCTCGAATCCCGAATCTTCAGTTTGTTGATAGCTGGCCCCTCATGGTGGCACTATCCTCCTTCCCTGATGGGCGGACAGCTGGCCCCCACTCATCGGGGTTTCGCGTTTCACGATTCCAAAGTGCACCGATAACTTGTCACCGGGATTTTCGATATCCCGATGAGCCAAACTCCGATGGGTGGCCTCCTCGTCGTAACTTTCCCTGATGGCCTGGATCTCTGCCACGTGTCCCCACAAGCGGGTGGCTCTGATCTTGTTGGTATTTCGAGACTTGTGATGTCCCAACTCATTCGACCTTAGGAACTTCGATTTCCCGATGCCAAACATCCCAACTCTCTGCAGATTTTTGACACGTGTCCCAAATGGATGGACAGTCCATATGAGCTCTCGAGGTTCGCGACTTATAGTGTCCCAATTCCCTCGACCTCAGGATCTCCGATATGCCGATGGCCAATATCCCGACTCTCTCTGGATCTCTGACACCTGTGTTAAAGGGATGGACGGTCCAGATCTTCCCGGCGTTTCGAGACTTGAAGTGTCTCGATTTTCTTGTCCTTTAGAATTCTGATATGTCGATGGTTGGACTCCCGATGGTAACCCTCGGACTGTTTCGGTCCTATCCGATGGTTGATGGGTAAAAGGACCAAGATCTAACAGTCTAGATCCGTTCTTCCTACGCACACTCTAGAGACTAAATTCCGAGCATCTTAACCCGATGCAATGGGTGACGGGATCTCTGAATAAGATCCAATGGCTCATATTGTCCCACCTTGTGCATTCTCCCACTACTTCGTGGAGGTAGAAAGATCAATGGTCCAAATGTTCTCATGGACCTTGGGGAACCTACGATCCTGATTTCCTCACTATTCACGAAGATAGAGGGAAAAGGAGCGAGGGGTATGATGCTCCTACTACTTCCATCAATCTGATGGTCATGAATGACCATGGGTCTTCTGACAGGATTTCATCCGTTGAATCGTTACTTATCCCTACACTACTACCTTGGAACCTTAATAGGATCATTCCTCTTCATACAGGGTTATTAAGGCTTGCCCATTCAAGTCCTTTTTCTGGGTTCTTGGTGAACCTTTCTAAGGAGGAAATCTCTGTGAAGAGATCTAATCCAGGGCATTCCTGGAAACCGACAAAGGAAAACAAGCTCCCGAGGATGGATTGGAAGTCTGACTTGGTTAAGCTCATGCACAATTAAACCCATTTATCAACATAAGCCACGCGGGGCCTTTCTATTATAAGCATATATATATAAATTCATTCTTATCAAACACTGCACAGACATTCTCACACTGAAATCATTCACAATTTCAAAGTTCTATGAGCATATATATACATATATCAGTCTATGAGATTCAACATGCAATATGAGAAAAACACTTATCAGAAATAACTTCAGAAGTGGGTGCAACTGCTGAGAGGGGTGCTCGTTTCCACCCAACCGTAGGCTCAGTGACTCCCAAAGGATTTACCACTAGCCACCCTCGAGCTGAGACCATGATGTTCTGAGACTGTGTCTCTCTGTCTTTCAGTGACCAGGAGCGAAGGTTGAAATCCTTCCTCTCTACTATTACTCACTCTCCTCATCCAGAGTTCCCTCACGTCCCCCTTTCAATCGCCTCTACCATACACCTTATCCTCTCGCAAGGTTGTGTGTGGCACGATTACCCTCGCACCGATCAGACCTGGCGGCTCTACGGATGGGCAGTTTACCATCCCATCCCTCATCAAGCCATCTGTCTACCAGTCTGCAAGGCATTGAATTTCAGGGCCAACAAGCCGCTTTTGGTTCTCCGGGCCAGTGGAGTCCAAATACGGTATTTAATTCTCGGTGGGAGTTAATGCCACCTTTTCATGGGCCTTCCACCACCATCGTGGTCTCTTATTCTACACATCCCCTCTCAGCAGTCCTGCAATAAATTCACAATACCATTCACATTCATTGACCTCTTTCTCAAGGTCCATTTACATCACGTATTCACCTTTATGATTTTTCCATAGTCCTTAGCCAGTCCCGTTATATTTACAAGCTGGGGGAAACAGGGTGTTACAGTCATTGTATGTGTTATCACATGGACTTGTCAGAGTCTTATGGGTTTGTGGTTTCTACCTAAGTCTATAATTTCTCCCTGTCTCTATCCTTTTCAAATCGACAAGTCTTAAGTTTGTCCCCTTTCGGCATGTAAAGTCATCTTCTGTGTGCCCTTGTTCATTTTTGTGCCCTAGTTTCCATCAATATCTTACTCAAAAGGAGTCTCGGCCCCAAGCCCCTCTATTTTCCTCAAAGGTGAACACTCATCTCCTTTTGTTGTAGTCACTGGTTTTTCCATTTCCCTAGCTCAAAAATTTTTTTTCTAGGTCCTTGCTCTCATAGGCCATGGACTGGAGCACAAAGTGAAGCTTTCTTAACAGTCCATTTTGGGCTTGAAGTGCAAGCACCAAGCAGTTTCAATCTTTCAGCGGTGAAGATTCCAGGAGCAGTCTGAATTAGCGGCTCACGGGCATTCGAAAGTTTGAAGTCGTGTGAAGTATAGCACCAAAGAAGAAGGTCCAAATTCTGGAGGCCTGGAGCGAGCATGAGTCATTGATCTTGAGGGAGACATGTGTCAGCTCATCCAAGCATTCGGGGGAATGAACTTTGCGAGTTTCGAAGTGAGAAGTGAATAAATATTTCGAAGAGTCGAAGCCCGAACTCCCAAATCAATCATGGAACATTGATCTCAAAATTAGCATGGAGTCGTTGATATTAGTGGAAGTGATTCCCAAATCCCCGTAGTGCTAAAAGTCCCGAAACAGATCTCATTCGTCCAAATCTAAGAGCCACACGTCATTATATCCAGGGCTCCGGGTAAAAGCAGTTGAAGGTAGAGGAAGTTTGATATTTGATTTTCCCAGAGTCCAGAGACCCGAAAGCATCTCAACCATCAATCTTAGGAGAGCCACACATCATCAGATCCAGGGCTCCGAGTAAAAACAGTTCAAGGTAGAGGAGGTTTGAGATTCAATTTTCCCGGAGTCCGGAGACCCAAATAAAATCTCCACTATTGATTTGAAGGAGGTAGATATGATCTTTTGAAGTGTTATGGTTCAGCGTCAAAACTAGAGCTCCCCTCCCCCAGGTCAAAGTTGGCAGGTGGAGAAACTTGGCAGTAGCACTGAATCTAGTAGATGCGTCCAAATCTCAGATCAGGACCAAATCTATGGCCACAGTTCATTGTAGGGACGCAAAATGCTCGAGCGATAATTTTCTTGAGTAGTACCATAATGGAAACCATGGTATAGGGAATGCGCTACGTGGTGAAGCATAGTGGATTGTGAGCCCAAAAGTAGTTTGAACCTAACCACCTCTGACCGGCCCCGCAATCACATGTTTAAATTGAATCCTATCTGACAGCAACACATGGCCACTCCCTGAGCATTATCTCTCGATTTAATCTCTAAGGAAAGGAAGTTAATGAAAATTGACCTGGCGTTTGAAACCTTGGCTCACTCCATAAATGGAAGGCATGGAAGGAACAGCCATGGGGAATGAACCGTTCGCCCGTGGTACCCCTGTGGGCAGATTTTCCTACAAAACCCATGTCAATCTGAGCTCGCGCCTGACAGAGGGGTGCATGTTCAGTTTGATAGAAGAACTCGTTGATGCAAAGCTTTGAATGTAGTGATCAGATCACACTCCTGGTAGTGGAGTATTGTTATGATTATAAATAGATAGTTTTGATATTTTGTTAAGGTCGTCAACTGGTTTAGCAGAGTTCCCTATTTTGTAATGTTTTGATGCCAAAACTGTTCTCTATCTATGTATCAAATTTGAGACTTTCATGTTAATAGAAGTCATCTTCTTTTTATCTCTGTAAAATCTATGCTAAAACACTCGGGCATGGAGGATCTAGTCGAGGGTTGTTATGCTGTTGTAATGTAGGTTTGATTACAGTGGTATCATGACCAGTTTTAGTCAACTCCCTTGCTATATTTTTCTCTCTTACAATGAATGGCTCGGGCATGGAGGATCCAGTCAAGTTGTTGTAGATGCATTGTGATGTAGGTTTGATCACTGTGTTGTTGTGACTGTGTTGTTTGGACATATTTCAGTGTTTGAAACTTGAGCTTAAGAGTGATCTTGAGTCTAAGTGTTTCTTCTCCAAGTTGCTTGAAAGCCTGATGCTCATAGCAGTATTGTTCACCTTTCTTACTAAGTCTTCCCTCTACTCACACTTAAACTCAATTCATTGACTGAAGTTAATGTGGCCCTCACTTCCTTGTGCATTTCTTTTCCAGTTTTGTGCTGAACATCATTCATATTTTGAGTTTTTTCCATTGACCTCCACTCATATAAAACCAACATCCACCAAAACCTCTAATGGGCACTGGGCTTATCCTCCCACAATTTGAGGGTGACTCTCAGTGCTAACATTTATTGGCGCCATTGCTGGGAATGATTTGAAGACATTTCCCTCGGTAAGAATGACAAAGAAATCATGATTCTAAAGGTGCATCAGATATTCGTACCATTGAAGATTTCAACTTGCACATGGAGACTCCACTATTTTAGTTGTGGCTCCTAAAGGTAGACACATGAGGTCCACTTCATTGCTGCCTCTAGCAATGTCTGAAGATGACCCAAAGAAAATTATAAGAAAGAAAAAGACTGCTCAAAAAGGTACCTACACTGTTGTACCAAGTTTTTCTGATAATTTGCATAATCCCTCTTTGCAAACTCCAGTAACTATTTCTGATTCTCCTATTATACAAACTACTGGAGTTTCAAGAAATTTAAATTTTGGGAGTCTTCCTGTCGTATTCTCCCCTCCTATTATTGGTTTGGAAGGAGAGAGCTTTGACACCCCTTTCTCCCTTGAAGTTGTGAAGCAGAAGGAGAGAGCTTTGAACTTAGAGGAATTTCCTACTCCTCCTCCTATTAGAGTTGCTACAATTACAGAAGGGGAAACCTCTGTTACCACTAGCCCCTCATCTTTATCTCCTAACGCTCAACCTTTTCCTTTTTCTCCCAAAATCACAGCCCCAGTCTCACCCATCTGAAATCCATATCCTCCTGGTTCTCCTCCAGTTCACATCCCAATGACAGGTGCTAAACCGCCCAAAGACGGGATGGCATACATAGTGGTTTCTAGATACACCCCTCTCATCCTACCCTAGCCTTTGAATAATCTCTCGGCTGAAGGATAACTTAAGGAGTTGCCCAAGTTCATGGGGGAGGAAAACATAAATGTAGAGGAACACCTTGAAGCCTTTTACATTTTTTCAAATAATCATGACATCTTGAATCAGGATGTATGGATGAGATTTTTTGTCCATAGACTTAATGGTGAGGCTAGGAAATGGTTTAGGGGATTGGCCCCCGGATCAATTGATGGGATTCAAGCCCTAGATGATACATTTTTAAGACATTGGGGGGATACAAAAGATTTTCTTTATTATATTACAGAGTTTGGGGCACTTAAGAGGAAAGAAGAGGAATATGTTTCAGATTTCTCAAAGAGATTCAATAGGATGTATGGTAAGATTCCCCTTGAAATAAAGCCTACTAGTGCTAGTGCAAGGGGAATATGCTAGTGCTTCTGACCCTGAGTTTTGCATCCTACTGAGAGAAAGAAGGGCCACCTCATTGGTTCATATGCAATATGAAACCATTGAAGTAGAATCTAATATACTGGAAGTAGACAAACTCAGGAGAAAATCTGATAGAGACAGGAGAGGAGGTACATATGAAGCTTCAGCCTCTGATTCCTCTACCGCCCACCCCCATAATATGAAAGTGCCAGGATAATAAAATCACTTTCTGCTAAGGTGGAAAGGTTGAAGTTGGAAGAAAATCATAGCTTTAGGTATCCCCCAAATGATGATAATAGGGGTAGCTTCAAAAGACCAAACAATGCCCCCCAAATCATCCAAATAGATCAAAGAAACAAAGATAGAGATGATTAGAAAATTAAATCTCCTCTCCAAAATAACCTTGTTACTAACGAAGAAGGAGAGGAAGTAGAGCTTGACCCTGAAATTCATTGTCTTGGGGACACCTCCTCATTTCCTCATTTAATCCAAACTGCATACGAGGAGTCTCTCACGGATAGTCAATTAAATGAGCTGAGCAAAGGGGAAAAGGCCAACAATCATCCAAATAGATATAATCTGAGGACAAAAAAGAAAGAGGGAAAGCTTGATATTTTTTAGCAGCCTACCAGAACTGAGAAGCCTGCTAAAGAGGTGGCAAACAATAGTAAAGAAACGAAGGTGCAATAACCCCTATCATTGGTCAAAAGCCTTATCCCAGAAGTTAAGGATATTCTGAAGCCTCCCTCCTCATGTATCTTAGAGCAGGAGTTTCAAAATATTAGGATCCTCGTACCTCTTTCAGGGTTGATAGAGTATGAGGACTAAAGAAAGTGCCTCTCCAAAGTGTGGCATCCCAAACCTTCATCTCATCCCACAGACTCATTCAATCTTCAATATGAAAATCCAGTTGTCATACTAGGCCCTTTGGTAGAGGACAGAGATGATTCCTCACCTTCCTTTTATAGATCATTGAACATCCATGATAAGGTGTTTCACAATTGCTTCATGGATTCAGGGGAATCTCACAATATTATGCCTAAAATTGTCATGGATGAGTTAGGGTTGGAAGTTACAAAAACCTACCATGACTTGTATTCATTCGATTCCAGAAAAGTGAAATGCCTCAGGGTTATTAAAGACCTGGTCATCTCCTTGTTCCAATTGCCAATGAAGAGTGTGGTCATGGATATAGTGGTAGTTGATGTCCCTCCTAAGTTTGGCATGCTTTTGTCTAGATCATGGATCAAAATACTAGGGGAAAATTTGCAAATGGATCTGTCATATGCCACCATTCCTATGTTCGGAGGGGAACATAGAAGACTTTATAGAGAAGCACAACTTGCCTACATTATCAGTGATGAATCCAATCCCATCAACCACCCCATTTTCTTAGTTGATACTGATTTATGAACCAATATTTTGTATCTCTCTGATGTTCCTCAACCTCCTATTGAAATTAGAAAGAAACCTATTACCTTTTGCAAAGAGCATCCCCGCAAGACCTCTGTGTGGAAAATGTTTTTTGATGGAGTGTCTTCTGAGGAAAGTGTTGGTGTTGGATTAGTTTTTATTTCCCCCACCCAAGAGACCATATCTCTGTCCTGCAAGTTGGAATTTGAAAAAACAAACAAAGTGGCAGAATATGAGGCTCTTGTCTTGGGTTTGAGTGCTGCCAAAGACATGAAAATTGAGGAGCTAGCAATGTTTGGAGACATTGAGTTGATTGTTCATCAAATCAAAAATCTCTATCAGGCTAAGCACTCGAGGTTAAGGGCCTATAGAAATGAGGTATGGGATATGATTGACAGTTTCTTCTTGGATTTTAATATTTCATTTGTTCTAAGGAAGGAAAAATCTATGGCAGATTCTTTGGCAGTCTCAACAAGTAATTTTAAGGCCCTTTTGCCCCCCAAACTCAAATATGAGGTGGAGATAAAATACAGACCCTCTATTCCTGACAACGTCAAACATTGGAAGGTATTTGAGGATGATATTGAGATAAAAAAAGTTCCTTGAGACTGTGGATGAATTTTCTGACATGCATATCGACCAGGATTAGGATTATGAAGAAATCTCTCATGCCGATGTTTTTATGAATAAGATTTATAACCATCATATTGTTCAATTGCCTAGCAACCATATTCAAAAGGGGCTTGTCTGTTTGGAGAGATTGTTCGACAGAAATGATGTTGTTGTAAAGGTTGAAGGATCAACTGAAGAGGTTGATGTGACTGAATGCAATCTAGGAATGGAGGAGGATCCCAAATGGATCAAATTTTTTGGTAGCTTGTCAAAAGAACAAAGGGCTGATTATGTCAGACTCTTGAAAGAGTTCGGTGATGTTTTTTCTTGGACATACGAGGATTTGAGAACATATGACACTAGCATCATTGGACACAAAATCCCTTTGAAAGAAGATGCCAAACCTTTTAAACAGAAGCTCAGAAAAATAAATCCCATGCTTGTTATAACCCTAAATTGCACCTTACATGCATACCTGGCATGAGGCCATCTTACTTACTATTTTTTCCAAGCCATCACTAAAAGCTCTTCTTAAAAAAAACTATTTTTGAAGATGTACGTGCCCTACACCACTACTGCCCGCGTGTCTATGCTAGTTGCATCACTACAACTCATGTATGTATGCTAGCTGCACCATTATAGCTCGTGTATACCCACAAATTGTTGCAAAAAATAAAAGTTGCAAGGAGATACGGTTTGGGTAGTTTCATAACCAATTGACTGCCTATAGTCAGTCACCCAATCGAATAACTATATTTTTGACATATAAAAGAAGGTTTTGGGGTCCCATTCCTACAAGAAGCATGAGAGAAAAGAAACTCTTCCCATTTCAGTATTCCCCCTTGCCCCAAAAATTTGCAGCCATTTTGTGAGTTTGAGCTAGAATTCCTTATTCCAACCCTTTTTCCTCCATTACAAAACCCTTGCCATTTTCCTAAAGAGAATCAAAGAGGAGAAAGATATGTAGAAGCAGTTGGATCTTAGTGAAGAGAATCCCAGGACTGAGTTCGAGGAGAAGTTGTTGGTTTCATATTGTAAGTAAATTTGTGAGATCAATATAAAGAAGCACTTTTTCTGTCCCGCCAAATGATGTATTCAATGTTTATGATTTATTGATATTTTGTTATGATATATAACCCACTAATCAATATATAGAATTCATGTTCGTAGTTTCTTTTTTATCTTTTGGTGAATGCAGGCTGGCCTTGGGAGGAGATCTGCATTCGAGAAACAACTGAGTGCAAAGGGATCGACACCGGACGCAGAGTTTAAGGTAATACTACCAGATCCCTATACTTTGTATTTTATGCATGAATGTGGGGTACTATCGGGATAATTGTTAAAGTATGAGACTTTAGATGGTTAGCTCTGCCTGCACTTTAGAACCCTAGTGTAGTCCATAGGGGGTTTTTTCACTATAGAATAATTGGCCACCATACTGGGGAACCTCTAGGGTTTTTAGGGGATATTTTTGGGTCCTTTAATTGGTTTAATTGCCTTTTTTGAGTTTCTGTAAGTGTCTGAGTCTTTAAGGGATTATGGTCTTCCATACCAGTACTCCCTGCCTTGTCATCTTGACTATTGTTTTCTTTTTTTTAGAAAGTTACAGAGGTGTACGCAGCCTGTAGTGGGTCTACACGCGTACATATGCACCCTACCTTTGGACAACCCGCATACATATGAAGGTTGTTGAAGTGTAAGTAGCGTGTCTGTGTTGAGAAAATATTTTTTAAAGAAGAGGCAGTCAACCTCTTCCCTGTCAGAAGTCATACTTCTCATGGTTTTTATTGATCTAGTCCAGGTCTCTATTATAGCAATCTGTAGCTTAGGTCTGACCTCAGTTTAGCTTATTCTTTAAAGGTTTTCTTGTGTTTTTCTTTTAGGGTTTAATACAAGTCTGTGAGTCTTTTCTGATCATCCTGTTAGGTTTTATCAGTGGATCCCTGCGATCCACAGTGGGGCCAGAAGTCATTTCTTGGTCTTGTCTTGTCTTCACTTTTCCCTTTTGCTTGCTTTAGAATAAAATAAAAAGAATTCATTTTCAATTTTCTTATTTTGAAGCATTTTAAAATAAAAAAAGATTTCATTTCTTTGTTTGGTAAAAGTAGTTTAGGTTAGTTGCTTTACTTATCAAGGAAAAAAAAAGTTTTCTTAAGTTATTTATTGAATACTTAAGACATTAAGTAGCTCATAGTCGAGCTAAATCTTGTTTTAGGTTTTTCTTTTCAAAGATCTGAGAAAAGTAGTTACGAAAAAGTTTGGTTAAAGAGTTTAAATTCAAAAATCTTTATTTGTAAGGAAGAAGTAGTTTTTTTCAGTTTCATTTGATTCTCTTCTCTTTCGTCTCTTAAAGAACACCACTAGTTTCACTTCTGTTCCTTTTGACTTAAGACAAGCCACTAAAATTAATGCTAAAATTAAAATTTACTAGACTTTATGTTTGTAGGGTCCATCAACTAGTCTAGGCTAGAGCCTTGATTTAGGTTGGAGAGGAAACTCTTCAAGGATTAAAAAAAAATATAGGAGTCAGAGCTAGAGAGTGAAAAGTCCAATAAACGTGAAAGTTATCCAAGACCCCCCTCTCTAACACAGGGGTTAAACACGAGGTCACATGCGAAAAGGTAGCGGAGATTACCCCTCCAAATCCGGACCAAGCATAGTGGGGAATGCATATAGAGGGCTTATCTTGGGATTCCATTGATCGCATTTGCCACAGAGCTTCATGGGTCTCAAATCCGTTAAAAGTCCTCAGTCATCTTCCATAACACTTTATTTTGATACCCTTGATAGGTTTCGGGCTTGATACCTTTCTCATTGTGGTCCACCCGACTGTCGATTGTACTTTCCTGGTGACTGTTCACACGCTGGCAACCTGGTTGTCTTTATTATAGAGACTTACACAGGTGACTCCGTGGGTATACTACGGTACCTAGGGCAGACGTGAGGCCAAACTTTGCAGAGTATACTTGGAGGGTTCTTCCATGTTAGAGTTTCACTAGCACTGGTAAGTTGCTCTAGTGTGTGTTGACGTAACTATTCTTCCTACTGGCTAGTGTTCTACTTGATTTCCCTTTAAGAATTTTTAGTGTGTGCTCTGTGCTCCCTAGTTTTCCATAGTGAGTTAGTCAATCATTTCTTTGGGTATCTGACCTAGGGTGGTAGACCACCCACTCCACCAGTAGTGGGGAATTTTCAGTCTTCCGCTTAGAAATGTGGAGCCACCTCTTTATAGGCGTTGTTTTCATAACACTGGTTCACCGGAATCAATGTGTGAGACTTTTACGGACTTGAATGCTCCCGCAAGGGGAGAAACTGTGCATAAGACATTCATGACTAAACTTTCGGATGATACCAACCAAGGAACCCCTTCGCAAGGGGATTCTTGTGCTTTTCCTTTCTTCGAAAACGTTGGTGTCCCTTTGATGGTCACTTTGTACATTCCTGGGTTGAATGTCAGACTACCAGTTTGGTTGGGTACCTTTCCAAATGTTCTGAATTCTCTTGATGATTCTTAGTTAAGCACTCTATGTCATGGGCACCATGTTTATGTTCCTTCGTCATCAAAGTCTTCTCCTCCTCCTTCTCCCGCCTCTAGTGAAAGTACATTTACTAGTAACCAGAAGTCTAAATAAAATAGAAAGAGGAAGAATACGAAGAAGAAATCACCAACCTCTATGAGTCATGTTGGAGATGAGTCCTCAACCTTTGCTAGTCATGTTGAAGACCATCACCTAGCCTCTGCAAGTCATGCTGGGGGCAAGCACCCAACCTTTGCAATTTATGTTGGGGGGAAAAGTCCAGTCACTACTAGTAATAATGGAAATAGGTCGATAGCCTCTACGAGTCATGTTATCGACCCATCACCAACCTCTACAAGTCATGTTGGATATGTGCAACCAACCACTGTTAGTCATGATGGGGACATTGATTCTATTGAGAAACCTAGACAGATAGGACATAAGCCTAAGTTCCCTTGTAATCTTTGTAAGGGAGATCACCTTACTCATTTGTGCCCTGTCATTCCAGAGGTACGAAGATTGTGGTCCCTGTCTACAATCTCTTATGATTCTGAGTCTTCTGAGGTTTCCTCACAGTCTATTAAACCATTGGTTGAGAAAGTGGTTATGTCGATGCATTCACCAGTTGATCTCACTCCTCTTTTGGGGGGTGAGGTGCCTTTAGACCATGTAGTCTCATAGCCTATTCAATCATTGGTTGTGAAAGTGGTCATGCTGATGTAGTCATAGGTTGATCCCACTCCTCTTTTGGGGGGTGAGGTGCCTTTAGACCATGTAGTCTCTCAACCTATTCAGCCATTGGTTGCAAAAGTGGTCATGTCGATGCAGTCATCGGTTGATCCCACTCCTCTTTTGGGGGGTGAGGTGCCTTTGGACCATGTTGTCTCACAGCCTATTCAACCATTGGTTGAGAAAGTGGTCACGCCGATGCAATCTTCGGTTGATCCCACTCTTCTCTTGGAGAGTGTCGATTCTACCAAAGTGGTCACGCCAATGCAGTTTCCGGCTGATCCCACTCTTCTCTTGGGGAGTGAAGTGTCTACCGATTATGTTTTTATCATTTCTAGTTCAGTACTTGTAGAACAAGGTGGCATTCTGATCATTCCGAGCACACCCCCTCCAAGCCCTAGGATGGTTTCCTTTGATTGGAATGATCTTGTTGAGCCTCATCTTCCTTCTTTTGCACCTTTTCAAATAAGGGTTGAAGTTAATTCAATGAACATTTATTGATGTATTGCGGATGAAGGAGCCTTTGCAAGTATTTTATCCTCCTCGGTTTGGAAATTCTTGGGATCTCCCGAGCTTGCGTTTGCTTCACATGACTTGTTGGCTTTTAACAGATGTCCTAGTGAATATTTGGGGATTCTTCCTTAGTTTCCTATCTCATTAGGTGGGAATATTTTCCTTATTGATGTTATAGTGGTGCAAGTCCCATTAGATTTTAATATGCTTCTCAGGCATGATTATGTATATTCTATGAATGTTGTGGTGTTTATTCTCTTTCGGGTGATGCATTTCCCTCATAACGAAAGCATTGTCACTATCGACCAACTGGAATCTGATAATCACCATCCTAATTCGACGTTAGTTCAGGCTTCCCCTTTATATGTTCCTAGTGTTCATGTAGACTCTACCCCGCCATGGGTTAATTATGTGGCATTTTATCCTTGATGTTCAATTGCTCCTGATCAGGAACTTGTTCACTCACGTTTTCCTTCTCGAGACATAGTCTGGAAAATTGATCTGTTGGTTTATCCAACGGGGGCATGGGAGCCCTTGCTTCCCCCTCTTGGTCCAAGTGATCTCATCGGGATCACTTGAGAAAAGTAACCTCTTGGAGTCTTCTTTAAGCCATTTTCAGACTCTTTAAACATGAAAAGATTGTTGAGCGATCTTGTTGTCCTTCACGCTCGCCAAACTAAAATTTGAAGGCACGTCTGTCTAGCAATAGTTTACCCTTATTTCATTCTAGATGGTCAAATGTACAAACAAAGGTATACTCTAGGAGTTTTGGTTCGCTACAAGAGTATTCTCAAGTATAATTTTACCCCTTTTTCGGGCTGGAGGCACTAAATTTACGAAAAAGGAACCCCCACGAAGTCCATAGTTAAGCTCTTTTCAGACTCACTAAAAATGAAAATATCACCGAGTGATATTATTTCTTCATACTTGTTAAAATGGCCCAGAAGAACATCCTTTATGGAGTCCATAGTTAAGCTCTTTTTAGACTCCTTAAAATTGAAAATATCATCGAGTGACCTGGTTCTTTCACACTCGTTAATTGGTTCATAAAAACATCTACTGGCATAAGTTTACCCCTTTTTTTAGCCTGTAGATTAAGGAGGAAAAAGGTACACCTCGGGAGATTCTTCTCGCTGGGAGAGTTCTCCTTAGTAAATTTTACTTTTTCGGACTAGGGAGACTAAATCTAGAAAAAGACAACGAGTCCATAGTTAAGCTCTTTTCAGACTCTTTAAAATTGAAAAGATTGTCGAGTGATATTGTCTTTATCACACTCATTAAAATGGTTTTGAATAGACATCTTTTCGGTGCTAGTTTATCCCTTTTTCGAACCGACTAGACTAACTTCGAAAAAGGTACCCCAGTGGATTCTTCTTTTACGCTTTTTCAGACTCTCTAAAAATGAAAAACCGTCGAGCTTACCTTCTCTGGGATCATTAAAATTACATCGAAGGACGTTATCATTGTGTCTTGTTAATTTCATTTTCATTCCTACATCTTTGGCCTAATGTCGGCTCCATGTTGCTCTCAACTGAACCATCTAAAGCATGCCTTATATGCAAGCCTTGTAGCACTTTGCCTCTGCAGCTTGACACCTTGACCCATGGAGGAATTTTCTCGATTGTCATTTTCCTTCATATGTCTTCTTGCTATGAGCATCAGTGTGTTCCTTACACTTGGAACCAGTATGTTTGTGACACTTCTTACTCCTTTGTAATGTAGCATTCTTTTATTCTTTTTCAAGCTTTCCAAAATTATTGAAAAAGACAAAAAAATAAAATATACCCCCAAAAGAGGAAGGGAAAAGTATTTTGTTTTTGTTGGAAGCACAATGAGTCGCCCTTGGACAAAGCACATCCTTATTAAGGTTTGGGATTTAATATGACCTTAGGAAGCTATTCTCTCTACATAGAGTTGTGTCCTCCTCTGTTTGGTTATCCTTCCAAACATATGGAGAGTTTATGTTGCCTCCTGCATAGTGAACTTATGTCAATGCCATTTCTACCTGAGTCTCATCATTTGTTGTGCTATTTTCCAAGGGAAATTTTACCCAACTTGAGTCAGCCCTTCTGCAGTTTGTCTCTTGTCCTCATGCCTGGCCATCCTGAAATTCCAATCAAATCCTTGTTCGAAATCAATGAAGTTCTCTGCCTGATCACTGATATCCTCTTTTCTGTTCCCGACAAGCCATCGAAGACCTCTGGGTAGTGAATTCATACACTCATATTACACTCCTACCCGAGTTTTTGATATCTTGAAGTTGTTTCTCGAGCTCCAAAGGCCTCATCTCCAGGCATCGGGCATCATTAGATTCTTAAAGATGGATACTATACATGTATATCTTTTGATTTTGAGATGTAGATCCAATGTGTATTGCTCGCGGATACACTTTATATAGTTATAGAACATGGATCTACAATGTATTTTATTGGCAGTCATGATTTTATTTCATCCCGAGCATGGGTATGCCCGTGTCAGTGATACAAATTATTATTTTGCAGATGGCACCTCCCGAACTCTGGTCCCTGGGCTCACTCACTTCGTACGTTGGGGAATATTTGTAATGTATTTTAGCCATCAGATGCTCTTATAACTTCACACATTAGAGGGAATCTGTTATAACCCTAAATTGCACCTTACATGCATACCTAGCCTCAGGCCATCTTACTTACTATTTTTGCCAAGCCATCACCGAAAGCTCTTCTTAAAAAACACTTATTTTGAAGATGTACGCACCCTGCACCACTATTTCCCACGTGTGTACGCTAGATTCATCACTACAACTTGTGTATGTATGCTAGATGCACCATTACAACCTGCGTATACCCACAAAATGTTGCAAAAAATAAAAGTTTCAAGGAGATACGGGATTTTGGGTAGTTACCTAACCAATTGTCCGCTCATAGTTGGTCACCCAACCGAATAACTATCTTTTTGAAATATAAAAGAAGGTGTTGGGGTACCATTCCTACAAGAAGCATGAGAGCAAAGAAACTCTTCCCATTTCAGTATTCCCCCTTGCCCCAATAATTTGGAGCCATTTTGTGAGTTTGAGCTAGAATTCCTAATTCCAACCCTTTTTCCTCCATTGCAAAACCCTTGCCATTTCCCTAAAGAGAATCAAAGAGGAGAAAGATATGTGGAAGCATTTGGAGCTTGGTGAAGAGGATCCCAGGACCGAGTTTGAGGAGCAGTTATTGGTTTCATATTGTAAGTAACTTTGTGAGATCAATATAAAGAAGAACTTTTTCCTTCCCGCCAAATGATGTCTTCAATGTTTATGATTTATTTATATTTTGTTATGATATCTAACCCACTAATCAATATATAGAATGCATGCCTATAGTTTCTTTTTTGTCTTTCGGTGAATGCAGGTTGGCCTTGGGAGGATATCTACAGTCGAGAAACAACTGAGTGCAAAGGGATCGACATCGGACGTGGAGTTTAAGGTAAGAATACTAGATCCCTATACTTTGTATTTTATGCATGAATGTGGGGTACTGTCGGGATAGTTGTTAAAGTAGGAGAATTTAGACGGTTAGCTCTGCCTGCACTTTAGAACCCTAGTGTAGTCCGTAGGGGGTTTTCTCGCTATAGCAATGTTGCTGCCAATTATGGAAAAAGAAGTCAAGAAGTTGTTGGATGCACAGATCATCATCCCTTTGAGATTTTCACAGTGGGTGGCTAATTTGGTGCCAGTCAGAAAGAAGAATGGGGAAATCATGATGTCTGTTGATTTCAGAAATTTGAACAGGAGCTCCAAGAACGATAAATACCCCTTGTTGAAAATGGAACACATTTTGCAGAAAGTAACTGGTTCAGCCAGGATGTCTATGGTCGATGGTTTCTTCGATTACAATTAGATCTTTGTCTTTCCTGAAGATAGAGAAAAGAAAACTTTGAAAACTCCTTGGGGCACATTCATGTATGCTAAAATTCCCTTCGGATTGATGAATACGGGAGCGACCTTCTAGCGAGCTATGGACATCGCCTTCATCAGAGAAAAGGATGAATTTGTAGTCATCTATCTGGATGACATTACAGTTTTCTCCAGGTTTGATAAAGAGAATTGTTATCATCTAAGAAAGGTTTTCCTGAAGTGCATAAGGTTTGGTCTCTCCCTAAATCAAAATAAGTCTTTATTTGCCATGCAAGAGGGAAAATTGTTGGGGCATATTGTGTCAGCTTAAGGGGTGAATATTGATCCGAGCAGAGTGGAGGCCATCTAGTCCTTTTTATTTTCCTAGATCTAGGAAAGAGGTTCAGTCTTTCTTGGGAAAAATCAATTTTCTAAGAAGGTTCATTTCTAATTTTTCTAAACTGGTTAAATACATTACAGCCATGCACAGGAAGGGGAATGACGTGAAGTGGACTGCTGAGTCTAGAGACTCTTTCAACCAAATTAATAGGGAACTGACTGAATCACCTGTGCTCATCAGCCCAGACCATTCCAAGGAATTTCAAATATTTTCCTTCGCTTCATCTAATACACTAGTTGTTGTTTTGCTACAAAGAAATGCATAAGGGTTAGAGAAACCTATTTCCTTTTTTAGCATAGCACTGAGGGATGCATAAACAAGATATGATATCATGGAGAAGAAATCTTATTCTTTGGTGAAAGCCCTCAAGGATTTTAGGTTCTATATTTTGCATTAAAAAATTATTTCATATGTCCCCTTGGCCTCAATAAAGGAGATTCTGATCCAACCTAATATTGATGGGAAGAGAAGCAAGTAGATCGCCAAAATTCTGGATTTTGACCTGGAAATAAAACCCACCAAATTGGTGAAAGGCCCAGGTTTATCTAGGTTACTGGATGAGTCGAATTGTGAGGCATTGGGGGTAAATTTCATGAATATAGACTCAGAAAATCAATAAACTGGGATTGTTGGTGAAGACGGTCATGTCAACCCCAACTTAGCAGAATGCCCCTGGTCTAAAGACATCATATACTTCCTGCAGAAGTTGAAGGATCTTGATGGTTTGTACTAAAACAAGGTGAGAGATTTGAAACTCAAAGAAATCAAGTATTGTATAATTGACTAGGTGTTGTACTGGAAGGACCCTCTGGGAGTTCTATTGAGATGTCTGGACCCACAAGAATCCCAAATGGAAATGATTGATTTTTGTGATAGCTCATGTGGGCGACATCATTTTTGGAGGACCACAACGTATAAGATCCTCAGAGCTAGGTATTTTTCTGGCCCATTCTTTTTATTGATGTTGGTGTAAAGATTAGAGCATGTACCAAGTGTCAAAAGTTTGTTGGAAAGAAGCATCTCAAGTCTTTGACATTGATTCCTGTAGTGGTTTCTAGACCTTTTGAGCAGTGGGGTCTTGACTTCATTGGAGAAATCCACCTAGCCTCAAGCGGCTAGCACAGGTGGATTTTGACTACCACTGATTATTTTACCAAATGGATAGAACCCATCCCCATGAGGAGTGCCTCTAACAAAGTGATCATAAGTTTCCTTGAATACATCATGTCTAGATTTGGTTGCCCAAACATGATCGTTACAGATAATGTTGTCTCTTCCAGGGCTTAGCCATTAATTAATTTATGTGAGCAGTATGGGATCACACTAGTCCACTCTACTCCCTAATATCCTCAGGGAAATGGATTAGCAGAGTCTTCTAACAAGAGCCTCATAAAAATCATCAAGAAGATATTAGAAGAGAAAAAGAAAGCCTGGGATTCGAAGCTAAAGTTTTCATTATGGGTAGACAGAGTTACCACAAAAAGATCACTAGGCATTTCCCCTTTCGAGCTGGTGTATGGCATTGAGGCAATCTTTCCTATTCATCTTGCTTTTCCTATGGAAAATTTCCTCCAAGATTACCAAGGAGAAACTGATGACATGGTCAGGAGGATACTGCAGCTGGTAGAAGTGCAACAGACCAGGGAGAAGTTGCTTGACAAAGCACAAGACCAACAACAGAAAATGAAACGAGCTTTTGACAAGAGCGCAAGCAAGGAGAATTTCTAGCTAGGGGATCTGGTGCTCAAGTGGGATGCCCCCAAACAAGACAAAGAAAAACATGGAAAATTTGAAGCCTTGTGTATCGGTCCTTTCAATATTTCAGAGATATTTTCGAATAATACTTATAAGCTGCAGAATTTGGAGGATTCTGAGGTCTTAGGTGGCCCTGTCAATGGGCATTTTTTGAAGAAGTATGTTGTTTAGGCCATGACCGGCGGTCCACCATTGTAAATACCACTCCCTTTTTGTTTTGATTTTTAGTTTTTCATTTTCAATAAGAGACTCCATAACCCAACAACTAAGGCACTGGAACTACACGTTCTTGGAAGTTCACAGGGAGCATACCATCTCCTGTGGAGCCAAATGCTATCACATGAACTTGTCAGAGTCTTGTGGGTTTGTTGTTTATACCTAAGTCTGTAATTTTTCCCTGTCTCTATCCTTTTCGAATCGAAGATTCTTAAGTTTATCCCCTTTCGATGTGTAAAGTCATCTTTCGTGTGCCCTTGTTTGTTTCTGTTCCCTAGTTTCCCTCAATATCTTACCTAAAAGGAGTCTTCACCCCAAGCCCCTCTATTTTCCCCAAAGGTGAACACTCATCTCCTTTTGTTGCAGTCACTGGTCTTTCCATTTCCCCAGCTCAAAACCAAATTGTCTAGGTCCTTGTTCTCACAGGCCGCGACCTGGAGCACAAAGTGTAGCTTTCTTAACAGTCCATTTCAAGCTCGAAGAGCAAGCATCAGGCAGTTTCAATATTTTAGCAATGAATATTCTGAGAGCAGTCTAAATCAGTGGCTCATGAGAATTTGTAAGTTTGAAGTCACGCGAAGTATAGCGCCAGAGCAGAAGGTCCAAAGTCCAGAGGCCCGGAGCGAGCATGAGCCGTTGATCTTGAGGGAGACATGTGTCAGTTGATCCAAGCATTCAGGGGAAAGAGCTTTGGGAGTTTCGAAGTTAGAAGTGCATAAATCTTTTGGAGAGCCAAAGCCCGAACACTTGAAGCAATCATGGACCATTGATCTAAAAATCAATAGGGAGTCGTTGATCTTAGTGGTAGTACCTCCCAAAGCCCTAAAGTGCTAAAAGTTCTGAAGCGGATCTTGACTGTCCAAATTAAGGAGCCACACGTCATCAGATCCAGGGCTCTGGGTAAAAGCAGCTGAAGGTAAAGAAAGTTTGAGATTTAATTTTCCCAGATTTCGGAGACCTGAAAGAATCTCAACCGTCGATCTCAGGAGAGCCACGCATCATCAGATCCAGGGCTTCGGGTAAAATAAGTTGAAGGCAAAGGAGGTTTGAGATTCAATTTTCTCGGAGTCCGGAGACCCGAAGCAAATCTTGACCGTTGATTTGAAGGAGGTAGATCAAATTTGTTGAAGTGTTATTGTTTAGCGTCAAAACTAGCGCTCCCCTCCCCCAGGGCACAGTTGGCGGATTCCAAATTTGGTGGGTGGAGAAACTTAGTGGTAGCACTGAATCTACCAGGTGTGTCTAGATCTCAGATCGAGACTAAATCTACGACCACATTTCATTGCGGGGACGCAACATGCTCGGGTGATAATTTTCTTGAGAGGTCCCGCAATGGAAACCATGGTATAGGAAATGCGCTATGTGGTGAAGCATAGTGGATTGCAGGCCCAAAAGTAGTCTGAACCTAAACCAACTCCGAGCGGCCCTGCAATCGCATGATTATATGGCATCCTATCCAAGAGCAACACGTGGCCGCTCCCTGAGCATTAGCTCTAGATTTAATCTTTGAGGAAAGGCAGTGAATGAAAATTGAGCGGGTGGTTGAAACTTTGGCTCACTCCATAAATGGAAGGCATGGAAGGCCCGACTATGGGGACTAAACCATCAGCCCATGGTACCCCTGTGGGAAGATTTTCCTGCAAAACCCATGCCGATATGAGCTCTCACCTGACAGAGGGGTGCATGTTCAGTCTGACAGAAGAACTCACGGATGAAAAGCTTTGAATGTAGTGATAGGATCAAACTCTTGGTAGTGGCAAATTGTTCTGAGTATAAATAGATAGTTTTAATATTTTGTTAAGGTCATCAACTGGTTAAGAAGAGCTCCCTATTATGTAATGTTTTGATGCTAGAACTCTTCTCTGGCTATGTATCAAATTTGAGACTTTCATGTTAATAGAAGTCAACTTCTTTTCATATCTGTAAAAGTTGTGCTATAACACTCGAGCATGGAGGATGCAGTCGAGGGTTGTTATGTTTTCGTTATGTAGGTTTGATTACAGTGGTATCGTGACTAGTTTTAGTCAACTCCCTTGTTATCGTTTTCTCTCTTACACTGAATGGATTGGGCATGGAGGATCTAGTCGAGTTGTTGTAGTTGCATTGTGATGTAGGTTTGATCATCGTGTTGTTGTGACTGTGTTGTTTGGACATATTTCAATGTTTGAAACTTGAGCTTAAGAGTGATTTTGAGTCTGATTTTTTCTTCTCCAAGCTTCTTGAGAGCCTGATGCTCATATCAGTCGTGTTCACCTTTCTCACTAAGTCTTCCCTCCGCTCACACTTAAACTCAATTCACTAACTGAATTTAATGTGACCCTCACTTCCCTGTGCATTTCTTGTCTAGTTCTGTGTTGAACATCATTCATATTTTGAGTTTTGTCCATTGACCTCCACTCATATAAAACCAACATCCACCAAAAAATTTGATGGGTACTGGGCTTATTCTCACGCAATATGAGGGTAACTCTCAGTGCTAACAGTATGGTCATTAACTGTTGATGATTTCATCCAATATTTTAGTGTTGTTATGTTGCACATCTTTCTTCTGAAGTTCCTTCCTTAGTGCGACTATTTCTTCTTTTATCTTTTTCTTCCAACTAGTTTTTGAGTGTTTCTTCAATCCTTCTAGACTCTTCTACTTGTACCTTTAGCTTCATAATCATCTGTCGAAACTCCTCAAAATTAGGATTTTGAGAACACTCCTTTAGCTTGATCAATTCTTCCTTGAGTGACTTGTTTTTTTTCATTTATCTTTTTAGCTCACTTAAGGCATTGATTAGTTTTTCTTCAAGATCTACTTCACCTTCTTCTTCATAATCCTCTTTGTCATTTTCCAATGCCATAAAGAGTACTCTTTCTGAGTCACTGTCACTATCATCATACTCATCTGATCAGGAACTATCTTCTTTTGAGGAGAGGCTTTTCTTGAAGAATTTATTTTTGTTTCTTTTCTTTTATCCTTTCTAATATTTCTTTTCTTTGTTTGGAGCTTATTCTTCATCACTATCTATATTCTTAGCATAAGGACAATTAGTAGCAAAAAGACCAATTTTACAACAATTAAAACATTTTAAAGGAAGCTTACCTTTGTTCTTGTCAATATCTCTTTTCAAATTCCTTATGAAGTTGGCTATTTGGTCATATTCATATGAATCATCATTGCAGCTGCAATTTGACTTTGACTTTTTCTTATTCTTCTTTGTCTTATTTTATTCTTTGAAAGCTACTTCCTTCCTAGATGGATTATCCTCCTCTATTCTCATTTCATAAGTTGTAAGGAATCCATGTAACTCGTCCATGCTCAACGTAGCAATATCTGTTCTTTCTTCTAGGGATGAGATATTAGGATCAAATCTTATTGGAAGAGACCTTAGTACCTTTTGAACAATTATTGGTTCTTTGATTTCTTCTCCTAATTCTTTAATAACGTTCACTATTTCATCAACTCACATGAAATAAGATGAAATATCTTCCTCTTCCTGCATCTTTAATTGTTCAAGTTGACCTCTATAAGTTTGAATCTTGGCCCCTTTTGGCATCTCCTTTGTAAAAATTTTGAAGTTTGTCCCAAATTTCATTTGCAGAGTCACAATGCATAACCTTGACATACACTGAATCAACAAGGGCACTCAGAATAACATTTGTATCATTTGAATTATTTTCAGAAAGTTTCTTTCCATATTTATATGTTGGGGGAGTGGTAGGTGCCTTGTATCCATCTACTATTGTTTTCCAAACATCGAATCCTTGTGCCTGCAGAAACGTTTTCATCCTTCTACTCCAAAAGGAATAGTTTTGACCAAGAAAAAATGATGTTCCATTCTTAGTGTAGTCTGTGATCTACCTTCTAGTGGTTATATTGTTTCTTAAGGACCTTCTCTGATACAAATTGTTTGAATATTCACCAATACTGAGAGGGGGAGTGAATCTATATTGAGTACTTTTACCACTTTTAATCACAAGGTGTAAGCATTTAATATATCAACAATTTAGCACTTATTATTTCATTAGAGATACCATAAACATATAACCATAAATACATACTACATAAGAATTTTATGTGGAAACCCAAATGGGAGAAAACCACATAATGTTTTCTTATATATATATCATAAGATTACATTCATAGAAAGAGCCAACTTCAACAATTATCTAGAACTGACTCGAAGGAGGAAACAACCCCTTGATTTATAGGCTCCAACCTTAAGGAATCTATAACTCCCCAGATTGTCTAGCTCCAACTAGAAGGAGGATCCAAACCACTAGTTTACAGGATCCAACCTAAAGGAAGATACAACTACCTTTCCATTCCCCTTCTTTATTCCCTTGAATATAAATTATAGAATCAACCTAAAACTATTTCTTTCACTAATACATCATCATCATCAAAATTGATACAACCCCAATAACCACATAAAACTTATGCCAAGATATCTAACACCTGTTTGGGATTATTTTTTGGATTAGTCACAAACCCTAACTTCCACAAGTGTAAATCCATACATGTAATGAATCAAGGTCTAAAACTTATACCCATTATTCTTTGATATCTTCTCTAAAATTCCTCCAAGTTTCACTCCTTTATTCGTCATTGAAAAGGAGATATAGTGAAAATGATAGACCTTGAATTTTTGCATGTTCACGAGAGAAAAGTTGTAGAACATGCCACACATTCAATATTTTATATTTGATTCTGAAACTCATAAAAAAAACTACATACTTTACTCTTTCCAATTTAATTGGTCTCATATAATTTGTATCCTCTATGAAGATGTTATGATTGTTTTACCCAGACCGTCTGTTTGAGACTAGTTGTAGGAATAGTCAAAAACCCTATCTTCCATAGAGTGTATATCCAAAATTAAAATGACTCAGAAGATGAAATTTGTACCATAGGGACCTTGATATGTATTCTCAATATCCTCCAAGTTTTTCTATCTGAGTCAGTCTATAAAATAAGTTATAGCGAAAATGGAAAGACAACCTTTAAAAAACATACCTTAGAACACATCATCACAAGACTTCATCTTCCCTTGCAATTTCACCCTGCTTCACTTCATCTTCCCTATGAAATTCACTACCAAGCTTGTTATAATAGATCACAAGAATGAATGATGCAAATGAGAGGTTCTTAATGCGTATTTATATTTTTCCAAGTACCTCCTTTACTTGACTTTAGGGTCACCCTGTAACTTCTTGTGGACAAATATTACATGACCATATTTAAAAAGGCATAACTTCTCAACTGTGAGGAACCGCGTGGTGTGCCACCTACTGTTGGAAACATCATGCCACCTAACATTTTTTTAATGCTTTGATGTTCTAGGGTTTATGAGCTTATGAATGCCTTATGAATTGTGTGTATGCTCGGGTGAAGATTCTAATGGATTGGATTTTCCCTCATGCTCTTGAGTGTAATCCTTTCAATACTTGTGTGAAGTTTTCGTAACTTGTTTGGTCTGATTTCAATGACATCTTTATTTCATTTTGGATGACACTTACGATCTAATTATTTCAAGAATTTGTATCAGTCTTTCTTCAATTATGTTCTTTTGTCTCTTGCATAAAAGGATAATTGATGGCCCTTGCATGCTTACCTTCATTATGGGCTATGATTTTATGGATTATATTTTGAAAGTATTTGAAATGGTTTTAACATGTTTTCAATACCAAGAAAATTTGTAGGTTGGAAGATTCAATCATGAAATTGGTAATGTGGAAACCAAATTTTAACTCCTTGATCAATGGCCATTCAATAAAGGTGTAAGGGACTAGATGTTGGATTATCAAATGGAGAAGTATGTGCAATTGTGCTTTTATGATATAAGGGAAATTTTTCTATGGAATGAAAGGTAATATAAATGCAACATGGAAGCATGTGGAATTGGAATCATGGATCATGTAATGAAGTTATATCACACACATATGGCCCAAAAATTCACATCAAGTGAAATTTTATTGAGTTTGATTTCCAAAGATCAATGGTAAGTGTGGTGAGAGTGGTATGTGGAGGACTAATATAGAAGGAAGACTTGATCCCAGGTATATAATTATAATCTAGAGCCTCATCTGAATTTTCACATCATTCCTTATCATTGAATATCTCTCGACCAAGTTTCAAGGTAAGACAATGGTTTTAATGGAGTTTTCTCTCTAAGTGTAATAGATGCTTGGGGATGACCTTCATCATTAAATATAAATTTCTTGGGTGATGTTTTCAAATATCTTAGTAAGATAAATTGAAAATCACATGGCATAGATGATGGTTTCATGGAGAGTTATTGATTTTAGTAAAGAAATATTCCAAACAAGAGTTGATTTTTGGACTCTACGACTTATTTGAACTCTTTTTCAAGGTTTGACCGAATTGAATATGTGAATTTTGGAATAAACTAGATGGATATTTTTGGAGACTACACTCACAATGCAATAAATAAAATTTGATTTCAAGCTCAACAAGTATAAAAATGTAGATTAAAAAAATTCCCATCCAATAGGCCATCTTGACTTCTCAATTTATGAAAGGCATCAAGTTGAAGTAGAACAGGGAACATGATCGCTCATTGGAATTCTTTCCATCACCTTTACTCCCTGCATCTAAAAAATCGACTATTTTAGGTGAGGTGAATGAGTTATAATTTTATGAAGTAAAAAACCAAGGATGTCAACTAATGCTCATTTAAATTAATTTTTAATCCTTCGTCAAGCAATATTTTGGTTTGTTTTTTACATTAAATTGAAGCTTAAGGTTGTGTGATGAATGTAGAGCCTTAGCTATAGTGACTTTTTTTTATTCATATTTTCACATGAAATTATATGAAGGAATCAGAGTTTTGATGATTGGCCATGGTTGCCAACAAGTTAGATGAGCCATGCAACAATCCAACAACTCATTGGACTTAATGAAGTGAATGAAGTAAGTTAAATTTGCAATGATATTCTAGGAAATGAATGTTTAGCTGCATGACATTGTTTTATTTCAAGTTCTGACAATGATCAATGAGACAAAGAGGAATCAATGACTTTGGGATCTTGTTGACAATGTTCCATTCTTGCCACTAGGAAATGTACACAACTTTCTATTTCAAACCATAAATACCAAGAAAGGATAACTTATTGAGTTTAGAGTCCAACAAGCCAATGAACCTAGTGGTTTTCCTCAATACAACTAAACCATTGGGTTGATAGGTCCACAACCCTTCAAACCCAAAACATCGACTCCTTAGCCCTACAACCCAACAATTTTTCCTCCTTGAGAAAAATCATTAAGTTCAACATACAAGGTACCTTTCCTATCAAGCAAATTAACTCTATGGTTCCCCAACTTAGTGATTAGTAGTTTCTGAGTGTGGTTGTTTCTTTTACCTCATGTAATGATCAAGTACCTCCTTAGAAATCTGATTTGGAACCTCATAAAGGTAGTGGGTGTTATCACCATAACAATTTGGTATGGAATACAAGTTTCAAATTTAGCAAAGGGCTAAAGCAATATAGAGATATGGCGCAATTTGGAGGATCGGGCTACATCTGGTGGAGAAGGGAAAATATAGCCGAGGCGTGAAAAGTGGGGCCTGGTGAACCATAGATCTTGAAAAGGCCCAGATCGACAGCCAAGACCCATATCGGGCGATGAAATAGCACAGAGTTTAATTATGTGAGAGCGGGTCGGGGAAAATACTGCGGTTTCTTTTCGTGGATGTGTGGTGACACCAGAGGTACATCTGGGAGAAAATCAGTCTACTCAAAACCATTTGTTCCAACCCCCGATATTGGAAGATGATGGGACCCGCTAGACCGTAGATCTTGAAGTGGCCCAGATCGACGACCAAGACCAATATCGGGCAATGAAGTAGTGCGGAGGATAATTGTTCGAGGGAGGGCCAAGGAAAATACCATGGTTTCATTTCGTGGATGTGTGGCACCACTAGAGGTACATCAGGGAGAAAAGAGGTCTACTCAAAACCATTTTTTCCAACCCTCGATATCGAAAAACGCATATAAAAGGAGGGCCCTTGGTCATTATTTTATGTTATTTCAAAGCACTCGAACCTTTTGAAAATTGGTTCAAACCCTCCATTTGAAATTAAAGCTCGATAGTGAACCAGATTCACACATTCTTCGCATATTTGAAGGTATTTTCATCATGGCCACCAACCCTATCATTTTATCTGTGAAAGAGAATGATTCTGCCTCCAGAGAAGAAGCCCTAATTGACAGGGATTCCGATGTATTTGATACAAAAATAACAGTCTCATCCATTTCCATATCCAAAGCCAATTTGCTAGATAATGTTGGAAAGTGAATACCCTTCCTCGAAGTGGCCCAATCTTCCATTACCCCTTACGCCATAGAAGTCATTTTCCCTTTCCCAAAGTTCATAAGCTGGTGTGTGGAACAGTATTCACAGGAAGAAAAGGTCATTTTGAATAAGTTAGGGTCAGAGGTCTTATGCAAAATAGATAGTATGTCAATTCGACACACCCTCAGTATACCAGAGTCTTCCCCCACAGTGTCAGAGCCCTTTGAGGAAGAAAAAATGATCATCTTCTACAGAGAGTGTCCCCCCGAAGTAAAAAAAAAAATTCTGCAAACCATTGTTAAGCCTGAACACCATTCTGAAAGTCTATCATTTCCTATCAATGTACGCATCATGATTATTGAGGTCCACTGGACTTGTTCCCTACTTAGTCAAATTTTAGGATTGGATAACGACAAGTTTTTAGTAGAAGTCATGTTGGCTTTCCTTTTGACCTTTTTTATGTCAGAGTCTAGCCAGTCAGTTTGTATAAGTTTTTACAAGTTCATCGCTAACAATATGCACCAAAAACTGGTAAATTTCAATTCATTGAGACACTTCAGATACTACACGCACTTGCTGAGAATGTTCTTGGAATCAAATAGGAACGAATTCCCTGAAGCAACATTCATCTCGACTTAATGCAAAAGGATCACCATTCTTATTTTCATAAACAAGATCATGTCCAGGGTTTATAGTCTCATCTTCGGCATAGACCTGCCAAGGATTTTGGAAGAAATGAAAATCTCTTCGCAACCCAATCTGGAAAATAGGGTAGGAGATTGGATGCTTTTCATGCATTATAATGTAATTTGGGTGTATGGTTATTAGGAAGGACCTTACCTTTTACCAGTGTTTTTGACTCCCAGAGTCTTTGCATTAGAGTTTATCAGACAAAGGATCATTTCAAAGACAAAGCATTTTCTGAAGACTCACAAAGAATCTAACTTAAAATTTCCTTTCATAGTAGGGCCCTTTGTAGTTAAAACTAGGTCATGTTTACCTTAGATTCAATCCAAGCTAAATGAATATGGGTTCATAGAGTCACAAGGAAGGATATATGATCCGCATCAGATCATATCTAAGAGAATACTAATGAGCAGACAAGGTCCATATGAGCATGAGCATGTTGAAGGATTTGATAAGGTGACTAACCTAGAAACATGTGCAGACATGGAAGTCACTTTGCAACCTGATCAAACACAACAAATGGAGTCTTCCCCTCAGCATACCCCGAGAAAATGAGCATGGAAATGGTGGAAAGTGCAACCAAGTACGAAGAGGGTGGTACAGGAAGCATGCCACAAAGTGAAAGCAGCTCAAGGGTCTTCAATAACAAGAAACATGTATTTAGAAAGACACCAGGGGCAATTTATCAATCCAAAGAAGACTTAATGAACCAGTATGTTGTGAAGGGAAGTATGGCCAATAGTGAAATAAGAGACTTGTTACACGAGGTAAAGAAGATCTCCCATCATAAAGCTTCCCTACTTTCAGTTATGGATGTGGAAAGAAAGACATTTAACATAATAGTGGCAGATGATGATAAAGTGTCTAAAATCAAGATGCATTATGAAAATATTGGTGCCCCAGACAAAGTAAAGTTCCACAGGAATGTCAGTGACATGCTATATTCATACTACCTAAGTTTGGGTCTGATGGTTTTGATATTGACAACACATGCAATCAAGTTAGATGGACAATTGAAGCAGGAGAAAGCATCCAGCAAATCCTATAAGACACGAGTCAAAAGATTGGAATCTGAAGTCCCTCAAGGGGTGAAGGCTTCTTTAGATGAGAAAGAGGAGATGATCCAAAGCTTAAAGAAGAAGCTGAAAATGTCCTCCACAAAACATCCACAGACAGTAGAGCTAGCTGCTCTAGAGCAAGAAAAGGAGACATTCAGATAAGAAGCATTGAATTACAAAGCTAAAGTGTTGCATCTAGAAAAAGAGAAAGAGAATTGGTCACAAGGACAAGTAGCAACATCATATATGGTTGTTATTGTACCTTCTAATACAGAATATGGGTCAAGCACTGATGGTCTGGCTCAGTCTATGTCCCAAGTAAGCTTAAAGACAGGGGAGATCAAGAGCCTTAAGGAGGTCATAGAAAAGCTGCAACAATAGATGAAAATGAAAAATGAAAAGATGGCCCAAGTCCAAAAAGAAAATCAAGAGTTGCAAGAGAGGGTGAATAATATGAAGATGCGGTTGAAGGAAAAAGTTTTGATGCAAGGGGATAAACATGTAATCTGGGATGCTATTTTTGTTTAAGCTGCTAAATTTAGGGTTTATCTGAATTTTATAAATGACAAAGACAACATGGTTATCACTGCCCAAAGCAGGTGAACTGTGGTTAATGAGACATTGGCGAAAAGTCCCTCTGAATGGGCCCAGAACGCTATTGATTTTTTGAATTATGTACCCACTGTCGATCTTCAGACCATTGGGGTAAAGGATAGGAGTAAACTGATCATTTGGGACAGGAGGGTCATCGCTAAACACAATTTTCTGGTTTGGTGGAACACTTGGCCATAGACTTTAAAATTTTGAATTAGTTCACAATAGTGAACATCGGGATACCAACTATGTTTTAAGCTACTTGCATTGACCTAGATATTCTAATAAAGGAAATGATGGATTATGAGATTCCCTTTGACTTACAATGGAAGGAGATCGTGTGGTTGGGCATGACAAAATGCAGTGTTCCTGGGACCAGTAAGTGACCTCCAGGTGTCACCAAACTGGCAATTTCAACAAGAAATCATAGTGAGATAGGTGGCGCGGAGGAAGCCGAGCCGTTAGAGAGATCTGTCCCTAGTTATGAAACATTTTTGTGTAATCATTGTAAATCAGTTTATATGCTGAGACTGTCAGTTGAAATTATTGTAGTCAATTTTTAGACACTGAAATGCTTCAGTTTCAGCCATTGTAATCGAATTGTATAAGTACTAAGAGTTTTGAATGAATTAATTTTGGCAGAAGTGCAAGGGCAACTTTTTGTTTTTGAAACCCTATTGTAATTTTCTGAAGTTGATTGAATATACATGCAGAAGCACTTTGAAGTCTCTATCAAAAGATTCCAATGGTGGTGATATGAGTTTTGTCTCCTTTCATTGTATGTATTTCCTGTGTTCTTTGATTTCATTTGTACTGTCTTCTGTTTAAATTGGGTAGTTAAAAGCTCAAAATTCATCCTTTGATGCTCTCGGCTTAAACATTCTAAACTATGTAAATTTCCTCTTAACTAATTTAGAATTCATTTCAGTAATGCTCTGATGTTGTTATTTGTTTTCTATTTCTTATCACACCCTACTTAAATACAATTTATAACTCAGATTCATTGCCTCATTTGGCCTTTATCCTCTGGAGAGTTCTACCGGCCAGTCATTGTTTTCATTCACTTTCAGAATTTTGACTCAATAGCCCTAACTGTTCCTCCCCTTCTTTGCCATCAAATTTATAAAAAACCCCAAATCAAACTAAATCTAACCACCGATTACCAAAGAAATATCAAGTGACATGAGAGATCCCTCTCTGAGTTGAGTAGGCTAGTGCCTCAGCTCTAAAATTGGTTGAAACAGTTACCTTTGTCATTTTTCTATTAGCCGGAAAAAATTTATAGAGTGCTAATAGTGGGGAACCTTCTCCTTCATTATTTTCTCCCATTCTCTCTCAATGATCTCTCTCTTCAACTAATGGTCACGGATTAACATTTCTTCTCCACTTTCAATTATTTTATTATAGATTCATGGTTATTCAAATCCATTTCAACTAGCAATTACTACACTAGTAATCAGCCCAGACTAATGCACAATAATCCCACCCTCTTAGGATTGTGTTTTTTCTCATGAATCTGTGTTGGATCTCTCTCTCACATTTTTGGCATCTTGAACAAGCCATAACTATGTTTTATTATTGTTAACACTTGGTATTAATTCGTGGATCGAATAGGATCTTTGGCCAACTAATTTCTCTCCTCGATAAAGGGCACAATGTCTCTTGTTGTTTGGGAGAGCTACATCACTTGTAAAATATTTTCTCAAGGATGGTAACTTTCAAATATTTAGATAAATAAATCTAGAGCTATCGCAAGGTTTATTTGATTGGCAACTAGTGCTAGAGGAAAAACAATTATTCCTTTTCTCCATCTCATTCTTTTTCGACATAGATTTGTCAGTGGTTTCTATTCTTTGTTCCATTTGAGATAATTAATTCACCATGTGCTAGCGATGTTGCATAGATGGTTGACATAGGGTTTTTTCCAAGGAAAAATGGTTGTCAGAGAATAAATGGCAAGAAATCTACTATGGCAAGTTGTCTAAAGATTATAAGCAAGCACCAGATTGAATTGTTTACCATGCTTTGATTTCAATATAATTTTGACTGAAGCATCCTTGATCATAATTGATTTCCCATTGAATAATTCATACTCTACATTTCTTTGTCTCACTAGTGGATGCATTGTTTTTCCATGCCATGGAATTGTTGGATTGAAATCCTTCAATTACATGAATAATATTTAATCTTTCTACACAAAATAAAAGAGATTTGCATAAGCATGTGTGTATAATTTATATGTTAATTTACATGAAAAGATTGAATGAAGAAAAGATATGAAAAGATTGAATGAAGAAAATGAAAAAAATCATACTACTCTCATTCACTTATAGTGAAGTAGCAAATGCAAAAAACATACAACTCTCATTCAAGTAAAACCAGAAGAAAGAAGAGAGGATTAAAGTAGGGACTACTATTAGAGTGTGAAATCTCTAGATGAGGAAGGAGGAAAACAAAAAATCGCAAAGCCTAAGAATAGACATTATGAAAGGGATGTGGATATATAAAGTAAACAACCATAACATTACCAAATAGTCATAACACTTTTGTTGAGCATGTATTCAAACAAGGGAAAACTTTTTGGTTGAGATTTTACATGAAGTGGGAAAAAAATTGTAATATTGAAATATTTAATTAAATATTATCCTCATGTTCAACATGAGCACAAAGAAAAATTTCTGTAACGTTGGAGAGCCCACATAGTCAAAGATTCTAAGAAGGCCCGAAGTTGGGAACTAGAAGGCCAAGGGTCATATGAATTTTTTATAAATATAACCATTGTAGTCATACATAAGGCACATGGGCTTCATCTTGTTGACCAATATCTTATCACGTTCATTCGAAAAGGGGATTTTTTAATTGTGAAAAATAGAGTCAATATGTTGTAGGTATAGGGGGGATGTGGGTATCAGGGTGTTTAGAGGTATTGGGGAGTATAAAAAATGGTATATAGTAAACATAGGGGATTTTTTTATTGGAAATATGTATTGGGAGGGGTGTTCAAAAAAAGGATTTTTGGAGGTATTTATCAATATCTAGTGAAATCAGGGGTATTCTTTAATATCTCACAAACACAAGTGCTATGTCACAGGTTCACTGAGTGAAGACCCCATGAGAGAAGGTTCTCCTTTTGGCATTGTATTCTATCTTAATCTTCTAATAAGAGGTATTGTTAGCTATCGATCTTTTTATTCTTGCAAATTTGAGACTAGTTGTAAACTATTCTTTCTATACTTGGTTTTCCTTATGCTTGTAGGCATGGGCATTGCTAGCTATAGATTATTATAATTCATGTAATGGTTGTTCTTACTTATATTTTACATTTTTTTTTAAATGGTGTGAAACAAGTTATCTCTGGGTGACTTATGAACTATTTGCAATTTCTTAGAACTACCCTAGTTTTGCACTGGCTATAGTTGGTGGACTATTCCCCCTACTATTTATATTTAATCTTTGTTTCATGTCAATTAGTTATTTAAATATCCTACTTAGGATTTATATTAGTTTCATTTCCTCTACATTTTTAGTTGCATCCCATTTTAATTCGTAAAACCTAAAATATGGAAATCAGGTCATAACTAGAGGGCTTGCCATTTCAACGAAGAAATGTTTAATTGTGCCCCTTCACCAAGTGATCATGTGATATTGGTAAGATATATTTTCCCTCGTTAACATGAACATGTAAACAAGGTATTGTGTTGGATGAGTTGGCAATGGCCTGAAGTAAATGGTCGATGACAAGTTTCTCAACCAACACAACTACCCATGTGAATTCTATAAATCCACATGGGACTTTGTTGATTTCTACTACAAGTATACAAAGAAGATGTGTAAACTTATATACTAGGTAGTTTCATAAGGGATCAATCAAATTTATACCAACTCTAGGTAACAAAAAGTTGACCACAAGATGGTAGTAAATAACTCTACTAAACAGCTCATACAAAATACTCATTAGAGTGCTCACCTTGATATTGAAATATATCTCATTGAAAACCACAAGATTGAAGTAGATGATCTATAAAAAATGAAGATACATTTTGGATAATAGGATAACTATCTAGGATGGTATAGAACAAGTTAGAATCCAAGGACTATAGTCCCTGTGCAATAAGGCTTATTTTGAAAAATCCCATGAGAGAGTAAAGTGGCCATTTATCATTAGCATGTTGAAAGTGCTTGGAATTGGCCCCTTTTTTTGTTAAGGTGAAGGAAGCCCATTTGTAGAGGCCACAACATGTCTTGCCAAATATGAAGAAATAAGACTCTACTGATCAATCTAAAAAGGTTTCCCACTAGCCACTACCATATTTGAAATAGATGTTGAATCCCTTAGCTATCTCATCCACAGTAGAATAACAAAAGGTTGCATTGAAGGTATACCTCCAAATTCTATATGGCTGCCAACGTGTGAATGTCTTATTTATAGATGATTCTTTCTTATTCATTATTGAAGAGAAGAAGAAGACTTTTCATGACACTATGGACTATCTAATTTTTTTTTGTGAAGCCTTAGGATCAAAGCTACAAATGGTAAAAAATTAATGCTATCAACAAAGTTATAAGGATTCCCTTGATTATATATCATCCCAAGAGCATGCTTGGATATATCCTAGCTCGGT
The DNA here is from genome assembly GCA_000966675.3 of Picea glauca. NCBI lineage: Eukaryota > Viridiplantae > Streptophyta > Pinopsida > Pinales > Pinaceae > Picea > Picea glauca. The sequence continues at coordinate 1,625,463 of JZKD02S0723177.1, forward strand.
GTTCAAATTCCTTGGTATCCCCTTCTCTTTCAAATCCTCCTTAAAGGAAATATAAGAATAAGTGTTTTTAGGAGTTCAAAAAATATTGTTAAGAGGATCATGAAGCCTCTTTTGCTTGAAATAAAAATGAGATTTTCGATGAGATAAATTATAAGGTGTTTATTAGGTGTATTATCTTTATAACGTGTTTATAAGGTGTATTATCCTTATAAGATGTATTATCTTTATAAGGTTTTTATAATGAGATGTTTATTTCAAATTATAAGGTGTATTATCTCATGATATGCCCCCCTCTATCCATGTTTATGTTAAACTAGAAAAGATCCTCAAATTTTTATGTGGGCTAACTTTAGAGCCAAAGGTTTTCATAGATTTGATTCGATCCTCATTTGTAAGGCTAATAGAGAAAGGGGGTTTGGACATTCTGCTCCATGAATATAAGACAAACTCTTTGTGCAAAATGGACCATTACAGCAATGGAAGGGAAGGAAGTATGGAAGATCTTGCTAAAATATTGCAACACCTTGGGGGCCTTGCTTGGCTGCAAGGTATGGAGAAACCTAATTTAATATTTAGAAACTATTGACCACTACATCTCATGTTTAGGTAAAGGGAACCTTTGTATCCAAAATAGGAAATCCTTGGAAGCCATTAAGCACGAGTTGGCATGGAAATTTGACTTAGTTAGAATTATTCTTGCTTTCAATAACCACTATTTATGGAGATCTCCTATAGTTCTTCAAGAGGAAAAACCACTTATTGAAATATCACACTTCTGAGCAAAGACATTATACAAGAGAGACATTTAGGTCCCAAGCAACATATATCACAACTAGGGCATAAATTAGAAGAAATGGGAAGACGTGAAAGCATACTTCAAGATTAATCATGTAGACATAATTATTCTAGAGAAGGGTGAAAGGATGATCCCAAATATACTCTTTCTTAAGCTTGGCCTTCTACAGGAGTATCAATGATGGAAGGATTAGAGATGGAAACAACAAAAGGGTTTTATGAAATACAAGTTGACTAATGGTTATAAATGAAATAAATTTTTAATAAGTCGAGGCATAAGAGTTAGCTTAATAAAATCCGTATTGAACTAAATTTTTAAGGACAAGACAAAACCTAGTTATATCCAATGAAATTCATCTTGAAGTGGTACTTAGAACCCAAAAGGCCCATTTTTATTCATTCTTAAATCATGGTGGTTTACCCATAAGGAAATGCTTAAAAACCCAAAGGAATTTCATATGCAATTTAATATTATTCAAAATAAATGTAATGTATCAAATGAATGAATTAGCATTTATCCAATTTACTTTGATATTTAATTTATAATTCTATATAATTTAAATTTTATATAATTACATACATTTATCCAATTTACTTTGATATTTAATTTATAATTTTATATAATTTAAATTTTATAAAATTATAATGACAAAATTATTATTATTTTTTTTATTAAAAATAATTTTAATATTTAATTTATAATTCTATATAATTTAAATTTTATATAATTACATACATTTATCCAATTTACTTTGATATTTGATTTATTATTCTATATCATTTAAATTTTATAAAATTATAATGACAAAATTATTATTAATTTTTTCATTGAAAATAATTATGTTGTATTTAGTCAAAATATATAGTTTTACCATACATAGAAGCGGTACACGATGTTCTTATTGACTTCATTTGTGTGAGAGAATCTCATGCTCTTCAACTATTTGAGGGTATTCCATCCTTTTCTTTTTCATCTAAATCATTTTTCAAAACTTTGTTGAGATAAATCAATAAAGATAAATTGGTAACACAGTGGTAAAAAAAATACATATATTTAATTTATAAATTCATGATTTTTATTAGATAATATTTTCACTTAACATTAAACTTCAATTTTTAACTTAAAATAAACACCTTCTAACTTAAAATAAGCACCTTTCATGAGCTGTCAAAGTCAATTTCTATAATGGTTCAAAACTTGTACTTAATCATAACCACAAACTTAAGTAATACATGAATATGAATAAACCTCAGTTTCTAACTTAAAATAAACACCTTTCATGAGCTGCCAAAGTCAATTTCTATAATGGTTCAAAACTTGTACTTAATCATAACCACTAACATAAGTAATACATGAGTATGGATACTTGTTATTTGAGAGGCTTAAACTTGGATACATAGTAAAACAACACTACACTTCAATACAAATAACAAAACTATATATTAGGGTAAAAATTAATTAATGGTTAAAACATTAGTATTGTTTTAAACATAAAAGAAAAAAAATAAAGAAGTTGGGTGAAAATATTGGTAACAATAATGAATATAATTAGCACGCATTTAAAGCTTGAGCATGATATTCTTTTTGGTTTCTATAAGGCATCTTTGAAGGTCAATATAAAAGTGATGTGTTAACATGAATGGGTATGGATAAAGGTTAAATGGCCATTTGTCATCCAAATTCCAGATTCGATGGTTACCTACCCATTGAACACGCTACAATGATCAAGAGCAACTTGTGCTTTGAATCCATGTCTAGTGTGAGATCCAATTTTCGTTTGTCATTGCTTAGTAGATTTAAAATTTTAACATGTAAGGTTTTTAGCTAGATTGTTGCAGATACCTTCACTCAAGTCTTCAAGGAGATGAAACTTGGGGTTGCTTCAGCATCCAAGTTGGGAAAGTGGGTGCCTTGGGCATATGAGCACGTCAAGGGGCTTTCCTAAGTATGAAGTGATCAAGAGATTGGGACACGTCGACATAAGGGGTGCACCAAGGTTGGGCGTGTCGGTCCCAGAGGGCACGACAGTTGGTGGGTGTATGGGTTCATTTAGGTGTCTTGGTCTGCGAAGGAGCACAATGATTCATTCGGGAAACCAGGTCCACGAAGGGGAAACATGATTCGTTTGGTCATGGATTTGTGAAGGGGTATAGCACCCCCAAAGAACGTGATGGTGAACTTTGGAGAGCCTATAAGAGAACATGGTCACACAACTAAGGAAGACATTTTTGCAAGATAAGGAGAGAAAGAGAGCCTTGTGATTCTGAGGCAGGCAAAGAGGAGGAGCTCCATCAAGGAGCCAATTCACTCCACTTGGGAGGACTTGTGTTTCTTTGAGGTGGATTCATTGGAAAAAGTTGGGCGAACTTCTCTTGGGATGATTTTGGTGAAGTTTGGAAACACAAGTCTTTTGGAGGCATGTGTGAGGAAAAATCGAAATCTATGAAGTCTATAGAAACGGAGAGACAAAATCTGCAGAAACGAAGAGACAACAATTCTACGGGTGGGGGTACATCTAAGGTGTACCGCAGGTGGCTGCGAAGATAGTTGCGGCGAAGAATATTGGTGACAATCTGTGTATGAGTGTCTTGGTGAGGTGAGGATAGTCGTTTGACTCCACCCTATTGTAAATTTAGTCGGTAGTGCTCATGTTGTAAATGTTTCATAATAACAATAACTTAGCTGGGTATTAGGCATGGTTTGTGTTTCCTACACTATATCTGTGTTTGTATTTTGTTTGTTCCACAATTCTCTTAGTTTCTCATGGATGTATGTTTATATATAACTAAGTATTAAAGAAGTTAACAAATGTCTAAGTATACAAAAGTTGCACTAGAGTAGTGATCAGGGGATCAAATTTTGCTCAAATTTCAAAATGCTTGGAATGCAACGAAATCAGTGCCATTGCGTCCGTCTCGTCTTCCTGATTTCGGCGGTATATTTACTTTGTCAAAAAGATTCCGTATGGAGAAGATATCGTATTCTGTTCATCAGGACAAACAGGTAAAAATTTGGATGCTGACTGTACAAGTCCGTATAGTCCGTACGGTATGACGTGGCAGGACCGTACAACCGTACAGAAGTGATGTGGTAAGCATTCGTTGGTTGGCAGCTATCGAATCTGGAAGTGACACGTGTCCGTTTATTGGCAAATGGTATGAGGACACGTGGCCCAATCTGTGGGCACCACGTGTCACTCGTTGGTTGGTTTATGTTTGTTATGTAAAAACTATGTTGGAGTCTGCGGGGTTCGACCCCCAGACCTCCCCTTCACCTAACGCCTTCGCAATGACCATCCGACCAATGGACCATGGGTTATGACTTAACATATGTATGAGTTTATATTTTTTTAACTTTAAGTTATATGTCCGTTGGCGGGGGGTCGGGCTGAGGCTTGGCCCCGACCCGTGGTCGTTTGAACTTTTCATATGACCGTGCCATATTATCCGACGGTTGGCGCAAGTTTATAAAACTTGGCCCATAGTTTTTATATGACCACCGTTGAAAAAAGAGCGCGGGAATGTGCGCGGGATTTTTAACATAACATTTGGTCTCATGTATTAACCCATATGACCCCGACCTGGAGCGCAGAGGGAAGTTACATAGTTCTATAACGAATTAACCACCTTTTTTCCATGCGCGCGGTCCCATGCGCCATATGCGCAGGTGCCTAGGCGGTTAGGGGCTGGCGCGCCCTTAACCATTCTACGGTTTGCACCGTTGGCGCGGTTGCGCTCGGTGCTGGGTTTTCACGCTTTAAAATGCGTGTGAGCCAGGTTCAAACAAGAAGGGTGCGTTTTGTAGATGCAGAGACAACAAGTTGAAGAGGGAGACTTCCAGGAGGCCTAACTTCTTCATTTTTCGATCGATTGAGGTGTCGAAAGAGCCCAGACAGGGGTTTTGGAACGCTCTGAAGCCATTGGAGTAGTCGATTTGTCAGTTTGAGCATTGTAAGACATGTTTTTGAGCATTTTTTGAGCAATTAATAATAATGATCCATTGGAAGATGGACCAGGAGATGTAGCCCATGAGAGGGGTGAACTCCTTTATCAATTGTTGTGTTTATGTGCTTATGTTCATTGATTATGCTGCTGTCTATGTGTAATTTGCATAAGTAATCCTTTAATCTATGTGTTGCAAACTGATCCTTTTGCTTTAAACACATACCATTTAATTGCAAATAAATTTTCAAGTATTTCAAGTCTTCTTCAATTTTAGATCAAGTTGGTATCAGAGCACTGGTTTTTGAAGACTTGATTGTTCGCAAGTTTTATTTCTGATGCTCACAAGGTTGAAACTCACAAGAGGAGAAGGTCAAATTGTGGAGCCAAGTTCTCATCCAACAAGGAGGAAGCATATTCATTCACCGCAAGTTTCAGAGAGACATTCACCGAGCATGGCTCATGCAGAAAGTCATGAACATGTTCCTGCCGAAGAGGAAGATCTCAGAAAGGCTGTCATGGAGATGAGAGAGATGATGAAGATCTTGATGGAAAGGAACATATTGTCGCAGGGTGAAGGCTCCAACCCTTCAATG
>JZKD02S0723177.1:1635160-1654447 GCA_000966675.3 Picea glauca
GAAATGTGGAGTATTTGCGAGTTGGTCTTAAAGGGACGAATCCAAGCAAGGCCAAGTGGATTGAGGTTGGAAGGGTGAGGGAACTTTACCCTCATCTTCACATAGACTGAGATAGCCTTTTGGAGGTCCAAAAGCTTCCCAATGGGGAGGTGTGATCAGGGGATCAAATTTTGCTCAAATTTCAAAATGCTCCGAATGCAACGAAATCAGTGCCATTGCGTCTGTCTCGTCTTCCTGATTCCGGCGGTATATTTACTTTGTCAAACGGACTCCGTATGGAGAAGATATCACGTTCTGTTCGTCAAGACAAACAGGGAAAATTTTGGATGCTGACTGTACAAGTCCGTACAGTCCGTACGGTCTGACGTGGAAGGACCGTACGACCGTACAGAAGTGACGTGGCAAGCATTCGTTGGTTGGCAGTTGTTGAATCCGGAAGTGACACGTGTCCGTTTATTGGCAAATGGTATGAGGACACGTGACCCAATCTGTGGCACCACGTGTCACTCGTTGGTTGGTTTATGTTTGTTATGTAAAAACTATGTTGGAGTCCACGGGGTTCGACCCCCAGACCTCCCCTTCACCTAACGCCTTTGCAATGACCGTCCGACCAATGGACCATGGGTTACGACTTAACATATGTACGAGTTTATATTTATTTAACTTTAAGTTATATGTCCGTTGGCAGGGGGTCGGGCCGAGGCTTGGCTCCGACCCGTGGTCGTTTGAACTTTTTATATGACCATGCCATATTATTCGATGGTTGGCGCGGGTTTATAAAACTTGGCCCATAGTTTTTATATGACCACCATTGAAAAAAGAGCGCGGGAATGTGCGCGAGATTTTTAACATAACATTTGGTCTCATGTATTAACCCATATGACCCCGACCTGGAGCGCGGAGGGAAGTTACACGGTTCTGTAATGAATTAACCACCTTTTTGCCATGCACGCGGTCCCATGCACCATATGCCCAGATGCCTAGGCAGTTAGGGGCTGGTGCGCCCTTAACCGTTCCACGGTTTGCATCGTTGGCGCAGTTGCGCCCGGTGCGGGTTTTCACGCTTTAAAATGCATGTGAGCCAGGTTCAAACAAGAAGGGTGCGTTTTGTAGATGCAGAGACAGCAAGTTGAAGAGGGAGACTTCCAGGAGGCCTAACTTCTTCATTTTTCGACCGATTGAGGTGCCGAAAGAGCCCAGACAGGGGTTTTGGAACGCTCTGAAGCCATTGGAGCAGTCAGTTTGTCAGTTTGAGCATTGTAAGACATGTTTTTGAGCACTTTTTGAGCAATCAATAATAATGATCCATTGGAAGCTGGACCAAGAGATGTAGCCCATGAGAGGGGTGAACTCCTTTATCAATTGCTGTGTTTATGTGCTTATGTTCATTGATTATGCTACTATCTATGTGTAATTTGCATAAGTAATCCTTTAATCTATGTGTTGCAAACTGATCATTTTGCTTTAAACACATAACATTTAATTGCAAATAAATTTTCAAGTATTTCAAGTCTTCTTCAATTTTAGATCAAGTAGGAGTGTAACTCATTGGTATCCTAGAATGGAGTATGAGTATGCTCTAGGTGAAGAGGCGTAGTCCAGACGAAGTAACATTGGTGTTGCCAAGCAGCCAAACGAGAAAAAGCATGGTGTCACACACCCTCAAGAGGTGCACGATCAGATGATTTGGCTAGGCGCACTTATGGGCATGTGACATATGGTATGAGAGCTTGAATCATGCTCTACTACTACGATGGTGACAGTGACTAGGGGGTAGGATGAAGGCAATTCCTTGCGAACTTAGTTTAGTGGGAACGTTCATAGACTTGGTGAATGGTCCGATGCAATGAAATTATTCATTTAAGACTTTGCATCAAACTTACGAAAGAGGTTCAGTTGATGGTGCGATGGGAAGGTTGGTCTGGGTGCACACCTTGTGCACACCAAGAGCAAAGTTTGTGGGAAAGGAAGCACTTGGATAGGGTTTTTGACTGCATATCTCATCGCAGACTTGATCGCAAACGTAGAATTGGTTGGTTTGATTCGTGACGGAAGTCATTGTCGGCCCTGTTGTGCACACTTGGGAGAGACCAAGCATAGAGTTTGTTGAGTGAACCAAGCACTTGGGCAAGGTAGTTGAGTGTGGGATCGTTGCATGGCTTGTCGTAGATCTAAAGCAGAGGATGATCACATAAGTGATCGTGAAGGGGAGAAGTTCTAGGTTGCAACAAGGTGAAGCACTTAGGTGCATTGGACGATCTGGGGTGACCTAGAGCAGCACCACAATAAGCAGTTCGTTGGGAACGTTTCCATCATAATGTCTCTGTCATGCATCACTAAGAACAACAATTGAGTTGAGCTAGGTTGTTGGATGGGTTGATTGTAGCCTTCGGACGAGGTAGTTCTTCGTAGAACTACAATAGTCAGTTAGTAGCAGTGTGACTTGATAGTCAGGCGATGGGTGCATGGTGCCTTGAAGTGGAAGCAATCAATGTGCGGAGATGGCAATACATTGAAGATGAGTTCGACCAATTGCATGCAAAGTTTGGGACATAGAATTTTTTTTGAAGTGGACGAATGGAATCAACCTTGTATCACAACGAAGGTCTTGCAAATTTATGGCGTTGCAGATGGTGATTGAGGAGAGGTATGTGAAAAGTCAATAGCTTGGGAGGGAAGGCCCAAGACAATAGACTTAGAACATGGTTGCAACAAAGGATGTAATTGAGAAAGTTATGATTGGTTTTGAGTTCTTGCATTTCCTAAGTGTAGCGATGAGTTCTTTGAAGGGAAGTCAGATGACTTGGTGTTTCAAGTGCAATATGTTTCCATGGTAAGAACCAACAAACTTGAGGGTGACTCAAGTGGTGCACAGATTCGAATAAGTCTTGTAGTAGTTTGTGATTCCTTGGTTGGGAAAATGTGTGGAGAGCTTGAGACAACCTACCTGGACAAGTCATGTGGTGGACTTAGGCATATTTGGATGCATTTGTGGAGGTGGCTTGGGGAAGCTACCTAACTCTTTGATGAGGTGCGTTGGACAGGTCATCGCGGTGAAGTGGGTAGTGAAGTTTGTTCATGCCAAGTTGAGAGGATGAGTGAGGCGCCTTAGCTAGATCTGTTGGGTCATGTGATGACTTGAAAGTCACGACAACAACGCCAAAGTTTAGATGCTTGTAGTAGGTGCAAGGAAGTTTCGTTCCAAGAGACAAATCGAGTCAATAGAGAAGTTGACCAAGAATGGTTGGCGGTCAACCTGAATGGGTAGAATGTAGACCAAGTGACCTTGTTGGTGTTCACTCACCTTTGGTATGGGACATCGGATGAGGCAAAGTGCACCTTGGTGACTTGCGAATGATTATGCAATGACTTAGAGATCCGGTGAGGATGATTGGTTGGAGTCGGCAGAAGTGTTGGTGCGAATGCGCCTAAGGCATGGAAGTTCTTTGAGGTAACTCATTCTACTTGGAGCGCTTTGGAAAGTTCATTGGGACATTTGAGGAGTGATGGGGTGCGACGATTTGTCTGGGAAACTAGGTCTGCAAAGGGGCACGATGATTCATTTGGACATGGATTTGCAAAGGGGTGTGACAACTCCAAAGGATGTGATGGTTTGCGATGGTGACCTTTGGAGAGCCTATAAGAGAACATTGGTACACAACCAAGGAATACAATTTTGGAAGACAAGGAGAGCAAGAGGGATCCGCTATTATGAGGCAGATGAAGAGGAGGAGTTCCCTCAAGGATCCAAGTTGCTCCACTTGGGAGGACTTGTGTTGCCTTGAAGTGGATTTGTTGGACAGAGTTGGGAGAACTTCTCTTGGGATGATTTTGGTGAAGTTTGGGAATTCCACAAGTCTGTTAGAGGCATGTGTGAGGCAAAACCAAAATATGTGAATTCTGCGGAAACGAAGAGATGGAGTTTGTGGAAATGAAGAGACAACAAGTCTATGGTTGGGGGCATGTCTGAGTTGAACCGCAGGTGGCTGCAAACATGGTTGCAATGGAGAGTCTTGGTGATGATTTGTGTACTTCGCAATAACAAAGACTTAGCGGGGTATTAGGAATGGTTTGTGCCACCTGCACTGTATATGTGTTTGTCTTTCGTTTGTTCCACAACTCTCTTGGTTTCTCATGGATGTATGCCTATATACGACTAAGTGTTAACACAATTGACAAATATCTAAGTATACAAGAGTTGCATTAGAGTAGGTGTGACTTGCAGGTAGCCTAGAATGGAACATGTGTATGCTCTAGATAAAGAAGCATAATTCAGACCAAGTAATCTTGGCGTTTCCAAGCTTGCATAATTCAGACCAAGTAATCTTGGCGTTTCCAAGCAACCAAGCTAGAAATGTTGTGGTGCCACACTCCCTCGAGAGGTAGACAAATATTGCAGAATTAAACTAGGCACACTTGGAGACGTGACACAAACCATATCGAGATGATCGTACCGATTATGTTTTACGCCGTCCACATTTGGTACGTTGTTCATCATGTCTGTTTGCAAACACGCTTGTCAAATTGGGGTCCAAACACGCATGTGCAGTTGTGGTCCAAATACATTGGAATCGACATTGAAACAAAGAGCGCACTCATGTATTGGGGTCCAATAATGACCACTAAATGGCTTCATGTGTGTATATCTCTGCGTTCTACGGACATTTTCATTACAATCTTCTCCCCAACTCATAACCCATCTCCGCCCTCGCAATTAGAACTTCGGGTCGTTCAAAGCTTCCTATTTCTATTTGCAATCTCCAATTAGCAATGGCATACCCAGCACCTGCATCTTCATTGTCCCCAAAACACTCTGAAATTCAAGTTGAAAGTCAGGTTCCTCCTCTCTATTATCCCGAATCTGCTAATGACTTTGAGGCGTCGACCTCCACCTCCACCTCCACCACTGTTGATACCAATGAGAACAACAGCAAAAATTACGGGCACGATGTGTTTATAAACCATCGTGGTCCCGATGTGAAGAAGACCTTTGCGAGCCATATCTACCGCCTTCTTCTTTTACATAGCGTGAAAGCCTTTCTAGACTACCAAGAAATGCAAGAGGGAGAAAACATAACTGCTCAGATAAAAAATGCTATAGCAACCTCCGCCGTCCATGTTGCTATTTTCTCTCCTGGTTATGCCCATTCTAGCTGGTGTCTCGATGAGCTTCTAGACATGTTGGAATCTAAGAATCCCATCATTCCAGTCTTCTATAAGGTCAAACCTGCTGATCTTCGGTGGACGGGGGGCAGAGATGGAGTGTACGCTCACGCCTTAAAGAACCTCGAAAAGAAGACGATGCATGACCCTGAAACTCACGAAGAGATGCCACGATAAACTCCAACACTATCGAAATTTGGAGAAAGGCTCTTGCTAGTGTTTCGGAAATAAGCGGTTTTGAGCTGGACGCTTGTAATGGGTGAGAACTCAACACAGTGTTGTATTACGTTATGTTGGATCTTTTAATTTATATAGATGGATGTTTGTTTCTTACTAGTTATATTTATATTGTTGTGAATAACAGGGACGAGGGGGAGCTGCTAGATAAGGTCTCTGAATGTTTGTTGAAAATGATGAAAAAAGAAGGACTCTATGTGGCCAAATATCCAATTGGTTTGGATCAGAAGCTGAAAGATTTTGAAGATTTCTTATCGCAACTGCCTAAAGGAAAACTTAGGGTCGCGGGGATTGTAGGGTTAGGTGGAATAGGAAAGACAACGCTGGCAAAACAATTCTTGAATCGGAAGCGTTCCTAATACCGTAGATCCTGCTTTTTATCCGATGTTAGAAATGCCGCTAAAAGCGGAGAAAGCTCCTTACTTGGTTTGCAGAGAAAACTTCTTCAAAGTTTGTTTGGACTAGATAAGCTAATACACAGTATTGATGAAGGTTTAGAGGAGCTTTTAAAGAGTTTCCGATATTTTTCTCACGGCTTACTAATTTTGGATGATCTAGATCACGTGGATCAGCTGGATGCACTTTTGCCAGTGAAGTTAAAGATACCCTTCCGTCAAATTGCTTAATTTTGATTACATCCAGGAACAAGAACTTTCTTGTAAGGTCAAGAGTACATGATTCATCGATTTATAAGTTAAGTGGCCTTAATACGCAACAATCCACAGAGCTCTTCTGCCGCCATGCTTTCTGCCAGCCCCTTCCACTCCCTGGTTTTCAATATCTGGTAGATAAAATTCTAAGGGTTTGCAATGGATCGCCTTTATCTTTAAAAGTGTTCGGGGCACTTTTTTGCGGAAACAACAACGAATCTTACTGGGAAGACCAATTGAACAGACTTCATGATGTACTTCCAGTGGATATACAACAAAAACTTAAAATTAGTTATGATTCACTAGATAGAGAGGAAAAACATGTATTTTCAGATATTGCTTGTTTTCTAGTAGGAGAAAAGAGGGATACAGCCATAAAAATATGGGATCAATCAGGCTGGAAAAGTTTTCTGGGATTTCAAAATCTAGAGGACAAATCTCTTGTGAAGGTGGGCAGTGAAAATTGTATACATATGCACGATCACCTGAGAGAATTGGGAAGAGAGATCGCTAATTATTTAGGATTCCACATTCCTTGCTTGTGGGATCGGAGGGAGAGCGTGAACATTGCTAGCTTCTTGCATAAGTTAAAGGATTCATCTGTAAGTGTTTCAGTCATTCAAGCTTTTAAAGAGTGTATTCAATATTAACCAATAGAAATCTGTGTCCGGTGTTTAAATTCTTCAATGTTTTTAAAGAAGCGCGATGTTTCAATTCTTGAATGTTTTTACAGAATACAGATGTTTAAATTCTTCGATGTTTTATGTTTTTAAAGAAGCACAATGTTTCAATTCTTGACTGTATTTACAGAATCGAAATGCTCGCTGAATTACGATGGTTCCTAGTGCAGATGTTGGACTTGATGAGTTCAAGTATTATGCGTCATTGCGGTCAGGTATGCCATGGTTCAAAAGGAGGATTCATGATCTGATGGGGAACGGCATGATGAAGCTTTGCAATAGACATCACAATAATCTTTCTACTGGTATTACTATGTCCAACCTGCAACTTCTTGTTACTGAAGATCATCTATTGGAACGCATTTTGAGGACGGTGGGTTTACCAAATCTGAGATGGCTTCGCTGGTACAAGTATGGCCACTCTTCGCTGCCTTTCTGGATTCCGATCGAGAATTTAAGAGTTTTGCATGTAGTCGGGGGCGCATTGAAAATACTGTGGCTAGACAAAGAGCAGGTAAATAAGAAATTTGTTGAATTAAAGTTTATGTGTTCACTATAGATATATCGCACCACAGCGTTTCCAATGAATTTCATCTTTGAAGTATCCGCATCTTTATTATAGTTAAAACAAGTGAATGTTTTGCTGGCACCTTTGCAGCTGCGGGAGTTAGAGATTTGGGCTCCCCTTTCAAAGTTTCCCAAGTCCATTCGAAAGCTCAAGCACCTCGAACAGATTCGCATCAGTTTACCGGACGATAATAATATGAGATCATTGCCAGAGGAAATTTGTCAGCTGTCGTCTTTGAAGCATTTTGAATTAATAAATGCTTGGAAAATGAAGTCACTGCCAGATTCCATTGGCAATTTGAGAAATCTCGAACACCTCAATCTGTCATTCTCCTGCGGTTTGGAGAGGCTTCCAAATTCCTTCGAGAATTTAATTAGCCTTAAATATCTTGATTTAAGAAGTAGCTATAAGTTAATTATCTGGATCAAAACCTATGGAAATATCCCCTCTCTCCTGCCCTCTCACTTCTCCCTTTCACGAAGCGCAGAAAGGGAGAAGTGGGAGGGCAGGAGGGCGAGGGACAAGGCGGAAACGAGGAGGCGTTGGGAGGTGGAGGAGGCGACGAGGGAGAGGGAGTGGAAGAGGCAGTGGGCGGGGGAGTGGGCGGAGATGAGGGGCACTGAGTTGAGGGTGTACGAGGTATTCAGAATGGCGTGGGAGAGGGAGGCGTCGAAGGTGGAGAGGGAGAGGAGGGAGGGTAGATGGGAGAAAGTCCAATCATTGCCTCTCCAACGTCCACGGTCCCTCCAAGAATTACATATAGCAGAATTGCCCAATACTATTGAAAACTTCTGCAATTTGGAAGTTCTGAAATTAGAAAACTCCCTTTTGAAAATTTTGCCGCCTTCGCTCAGCGACCTAAGGAATTTGAAGGAATTGAGACTGGTGTATTGCCATCAATTGAATTGTTTGCCGGATTCCCTTGGACTGTTGTCCGAGTTGGAAGTTAAATCTTGTAATCGTCTGGTTGAGGTTGGAACATTGCCGAATACGCTCATACAGTTGAAGTTGATTTCTTGTCCCAGTTTGAAGAAAATTGATGGCCTTTGTGGCCTTGCAAAACTTCAGATTCTAAACATTAGAGGGTGGGAAAAAGTGGAGGAGCTAACAGGTATTGAAACATTGGTATCTCTGGAGGAATTGCGGGCACCTGACTGTGGAAAGCTAAAGAGACTAAGGGGGTTGAGGCAGCTGACAAAGCTTAGACTACTAGATGTTAGTGGATGCAGCGAGATAGAAGAGCTAGAAGGTGTTGAACATTTTGCCCCAACGATTGAAGGAAGGCATGCTCTACATTTGAAAATCAAAGCTGAACAACGCAGTTTTTGCAATGACGACAGTTCATCATCAGAATCTGCAGGAGAGCTTTCTCTCGGTGTTCAATGTGCCAGAGTGAAGGGCTGAACTAGTCCATTTGTAAAAGGTTAAATACTGAATAGAAGAACCATGAAACCAGGACATGCTCCTCTCTAGTATCTATCCTTATTTCCAGCTAACAGATTGTTCGCATTATATTTTTATATTTTTGTGATTTCATCCGTTTGGAAAATATAATTTGAAGTAACCAACAAGGCACTAACATGAGGATTTTATTGCAACATTTGCAGACATCCGCTCCCAAACATATCTCTCGGAACTACGGAACATGACCATCTGGTTTTTGGCTTTAGGATCATCTCCTTTTAACTAAAATCAAATCAATCGCCAATGTTTATATCTTTTAACCTTTTTTAAATTATCAAAACAACATAAATTTTATTAAATATTTACCAAAATAAATAATATATTATAAAAATCTAGGAGCAACAAGAGTTTACAGACTGTAACCCCTATTTATTTTTAATAAAGGTGATTCAAAGGTCCGACGAAAATAAGTAGATATGTACGACACGATACTGTGCAGGGGTACAATTGAGTGTGAAAAATAAGTATACATATACCAACGTGGCAAAAGAAAAAGAAGTGAACAACAATGTTTATATAAGCATGTCATTTATAGTATGGACAAAATGGGCTTAAAAAATGTTCTACAAAAGTATAAATACATTTTCAAACTTTTCATACTCTAAATAACTTTTGCCATATTTGGAATATGTCTTTCTAATTCTAGGCCATGCCCATGTATTTTATAGAGAAATTTGCAAGCTTTCCATGCCACTGTTAGCCGATAAAAGATTATATGATGGACAATTGAACATTTGTGTTTGGATATTTGATAAAATTTATTGGAAATAAATTTATATGCAAGGTTAAAATTAATTTTTCAATAAAAAAATATAAAAATGTGATGCAATGTGTTGATATTAAAAGTGGAACTCAAGCAAAGATACCCGAAATGTTTTTATAACATTCTCAAGGAGATGGAAGCCCAACTATGCTTAAAGCCCAAAACTTAAAGACTATGTTGTTAGTTTGATTAGTCAACTAGGTTAAAGACTATGTTGTTAGTTTGATTAGTCAACTAGGTTAGTGGAGTCATTTCGCTTAGGTACTAATCCTTCCTTATATTTCCCACTTAATTTTAGTACCTTCCTTATATATTCCCACTTAATTCTATGATGTGCTTTAAGTTGGTTGTTTGTTTTTGTTAGGCGATCTATTAATGTAGAAATATAATCTTAACACTTAATTTTATGATGTGATTTAAATTGGTTGTTTATTTTTGTTAGGCGATTTATTAATGTACAAATATGATCTTAAACAATGATGCAAGGTTACTCTAAATAATAATTTAAACTAATGAATGTAAGAAAAGTTGTTGAAATATTTGGTAAGTAGTAGAATTGAAAAAGGTCAAATTATGCATAATGATCACATGGATTTTACAATTACCATTAACTATTATGTAGAAAGTCAATTAAAATTGATTTAGTTATACATTTAACTGATAGTTATTATGAATTCATATAAACAATTAAAAAAATAAATGCTTGATAATTATTATGAAATCATATAAACAATGCATATATACAACAATCAACAAAAATATAGAGAAGACAAATCACTCTCATACAAATCACTCTAATAATTTTGTTTCTTTATACAAAGTTTTTTGACTTCCTACAAACATGATGTTTTCGAAAACATATGATGTTAAAACAACTTAAGCCTTAGGCTAGGTGAAGCCCCAGACAATTTGAAGCCTTGTTCAATTCCACACTCAAATTGTTTGAAGAGAATCTGAAATCATAACATAATTACATGGAAAATTATAATAAAGCACATTCATGAAGAAAATAAACAAATGTTACTTATTGAGTGAAACACATATTCTTTCACCCTTAATGTTTGACATTAAGTTGTAAACCCCCTTCCATTCCTAGCATTGTTAGGTTGTTAAAAGGTTAAGAGAATGGAAAAATGAATAGCAAAAGCATAACAAGAGTTATACCTACTCTCCTCCCCATTGGGTAGGTTGTCCTCTTTTTAATAGAATGTTGAGTGGTAGGTGTTAGCGATCAAATAATTCCTTCTGAAATTTATTTGAAAAATGATGCCTCATCTTGTGGAGGACTTTTGACTGCCTTCCCAAGCTCTAAAAACAGATCTGAAAGTACCATTGGAAATCTTAGGATTTCTAGATGTCAATCGACTATTCAAGCATGTAAAATGGACTCTCCACGGCTCATAAATTTTATTTTTCCCAAGGAAGTTTTCATTAAAAAATCTACGCTTTCACCAGCTCATTGGTTTTGAAATCTGCTAGTTAGTCTTTGAAAGATTTCCTTTTCACTAGCTAAAGGGGCGGATTCAGGGCAAAAGAGCTAGTGAAAGCATAGAAGAGTCCAGAAACGTCTTCTTTCTACCCAGATCGCGATTTTTTAATTCTTGAACACGTGGGAAAGGTGTCAAATGATGGATAATAATTAGGAGAAGCTAGAATATCTTTCTCATTAAGTTTTAAAGACATATGGTAAGGAAATAACACCAAATGGCATGATTTCTCTTGACAGAAATCGCCCAATCATCAAAGACGGATTTCTAAATTTGTGATTTTCACCTACAGACTGTCAAATAATGCTTTAGCTATCAAATTCAAATTGTAATGATCAAATTAAATTTATTTGGTTAAATATTAGTTTATCTTGTTGTATTAAGTTTTGTACTCTCTTTTCCATATTTAGAAATCCAGATCCATGTTTATAGGATCTGAGATCTGTTGTAAAAGATATAAATACCTATCATTTGATAGAAGAGGGAGTTCAATTTTGGATACATGAACTATACCTTTGTAACAGACTTTTCATATGATAATACAGATCAAAAGTTTCTCTCTCTATTAATGTCATATTTCCACCCTTCTTCTGTACTCTTATTCAATTTGTTTTAACTGCAAAATGATTGTCATCTCATTAGTCAGTTCATAACTTGATTAATAGTTTCTTACATTGTTTATTAAACCCATCATTGTGTATCTGGTTTATAAACATTGCCTTCTTCACCCACTTAAAGCTATTATCTGATTATTGATCCTTGAGGGCATTTGTTTATTTGATTATTCATTTTAATTGTCTGGATTCCATATTGTAGTTGAGTTATCCCATTGATCCACACATAAAAAAACACAAAAACAAGTTTACTTTAAGTTACCAAGCATATTTGACTTACAACCTCAAAGAATTTCTTGGAGTGATAACAAATTGGTGTCGTTGCTGGGGAGAGGAGATTGAAGCTCAACTTCCTTGGGAGATGACATAGATCCAACTTTGATGATAGAAAAAGCCTAGACATTATATTGGTTGTAATAATCTATCTGGCGAATCCATGAAGGACAGATTCAATGGCGACTCCGTTGTTCATAAATTTGTTGGTGACTCCATGATTAAAGACTCCACTGGGGAGGATTCGATTGACAAAAGATGAAGAGGTTAAATTTCAATCCCAAGTATCAATTCATTGGTTTGCTTCATGAACTGTTGTATTTCTTTATCACCTCTTTCATACTTTTCCCTTCGCATGTAAAGAGAATCATTTTCTGTTTTGTATATTCAGAAAATAATCATTCTTCATGTATATACCCAACCTTTAAAAAAGAAAACTTGTAGCCTGCTTGTACTATAGAAGTAGATTCAGTAGCTTTACCTCAGCACATTCACAAAGATGAGTTCTGCATTCCATTCCCTCTTGAATCCAATAAACCTTCCGACTTTGTGAACGTTAAAATTGATTTCAAACCCTCTCAGATTTCAACACCTTTTCACATTATTGATAAACTTTCTCATCAACCTATTAAATTTCATGATCATCCCACTGCCTTTCAAATTAAAATCAGGATGAAGATGTTCAAGCCTTTGAGGCTGCCCTATTTCCTTCAACCTTACCCCCTTGACTGTTTTGAATATCTTCCCCAGTTTTCTAGAGAGAACACAGTTTCAATTGAGAGGCACTTGGAATCCTTTGAGGATTTTATTGATCGGTTCGAGATTATTCACGAAGATGTGATCATGAGATTTTTCTTTAAGTCGTTGATCAAAGATGCTGCAATATGGTTTAAGGGTCTAAGAGATGACTCCATTGGCTCTTGGATTGAATTCTCTAATGATTTTTCCAAGCATTGGGGTAAGAACAAATCATCGGATTCATACCTCGCTGACTTTTATTCTTTAAAGAGAGAGTAGGATGAAGCTTTGCCTGTCTTCCACATAAGGTTCTACAGGATATATTATGACATACCTTTGGAGATCAGGCCCATGGAGATTGTTGCGATGGTATACTATGTTATGAATTAGTATTCAAAGCTTGTGTTTTTCCTGCTAGAAAGGAAATATTCATCATTAATGAGTTTATTTAAAGATGATCAAGAGGTGGAGGAGAACATTTTTTCTTCTAGGAGGACCCGAGAGTGCACTGACTTTGAAAATCTACATCTACCCGAGCCAACAGAATGTCAGTATGGCTCAGATTTTGAGCATAAAGGTTATGAGTGTGAAACAGAATTGGAACAATAGCAAACATGTGAGTTTATTTTAGAGTCAGATCTGAATTCTTTAATATTGGTAGAGTATTCCAGAGACAGTTACGAATCTGAAGTTTATGATCAGTTTACAAACCAAATTGAGCCTATGATAACTAATGATTACATAAGCAATTATATTTTCTTAGCTGATCCCAATCCATATCATGTAAACCTTGTTATGTTATCCTCTTGTGATCATTATTCTAAAGAAGAAGATTTAAATATTTGTGAAGATGAGCAGTTTTCCTTTGGTCAAAATCCAATAGAAATCAATGAAGATAGTCTTCGGTTTTTAGATTGGTATATGGAAGGAAGTTGCAACGATCATGATGAACATAATTTGCAGAAATATTCTTAACTTCATAAGGAATATCAAGAGGACTATCTTCCTTTTGAACCTTTTGTTTCAGATTCTGATATAAAGGTTGTTGATGAGGAAGAAGGCAGTGATATAGAATATCAAGAACATATTACTTATTCTCTCTCAGAAATTATCGACTGCAATAGGCCATCACAACATAGTGAGAAATTCAAATCACAGGAAAACAATGAAAGGGAACATAAAAGTTTAGATCATCAGTTGATCATACATTTTTCTGTAACAAATATCGAGCATTCTACATTCATCACTGAGATCAGCGAAAGAAGACAATAGTACCAGGAACAACAACAACTTTTCAATTCTCAGTTGGATCAGCAACAAGTAGAGGTATTTCTTTGTGGATTTGATGACCCTATTGCAGATTATTTAGAGATTATGAGCAACTTAAATATCAAAATATTTTTGTCACAAGAAGGACAGTTCTGTCATCTTTTCCAATTGCATTTATGCTTGTTATGGTTTCTTATATTTTTGGGGTCAAAGTCAAGAACAAGTTCAGTGAATCAGTTTCTAACATGGCTTCATTGGAAGCATGACTTCACTTAATAAGAGGCAGTACAATTGGTTAGTAAAGGGATAGATAGAAGAATAAGCTCTTTCTGAGAAAGTAGATCCTTCTAGTTCAGTTTTTGTTGAATAAGCAGAGCAGGCTATCTACAGGCTTCATGCAGGCTACAGGTTTGCAGGAGATCAGTTGCATAGGTCTTGAATATTTTCAGAGAATGAGTTCCACAAGCCAGATGTTATCTCCAAAAATGAACCAGTGAGTTTGTCTCATTTTGTGGTGATGGCATGGTCATAAATAGGGTTCCATACATTTTTTAGAAATTCAAATGTCAAAGTATAGGATATAACTTGTTTATTCCTATAATAAATCGATTGTCAAAAGGTATTTCCAAAAAATCAAAGAAAATATTTTCAACGGCTAATCTATGTTTTGAAGCTGAAGTTAGCCGGTGAAAGTTCAAGGTTTCAATGGCTAAATGGAATTTCCGAAAACAAGTGAGCCGGTGAAAGTGCAACCCTCGGTTTTCTGATTTGCAGACACAGGAAGATTGCAATAGATACGAAGAGGAAGATGATGAGTTGAAAATCCCAGATCAACAGTTCATCATGCTTTCTTTTCAGACAAAGATTAAGAAGTCTGTATTTAACATTGAGATCTCTGAGGGAAGCGAGAAACTTGATTATTTTCAGTTGATTGATTTAATGAATAAACAAGCAGGTTACAGGTTTGCTACAGGTTTTCAGATGATAAGTTGTAAAGGCTAAATGACTCCATGCCCAATACTAAAGGCACAAGATCTTCCAAGTTCTTGGAAACCTCACAGGGAGGTCTCCATCCCAGTTGGATCCAGATGTTAATGATCAAATAATTCATTCTGAATTTTTTTTGAAAAATGATGCCTCATCTTGTGGAGGACTTTTGACTACCTTCCCAAGCTATAAAAATAGATCTGAAAGTACCATTGGAAAGATTAGGATTTCTATATGTCAATTGACTATTCAAGCATGTAAAACGAACTCTCCACGGCTTAGAAATTTGATTTTTCCCAAGGTAGTTTTCATTAAAAAATCTACGCTTTCACCAGCTCATTGGTTTTGAAATCTGCTAGTTAGCCGTTGAAAGATTTCCTTTTCACCAGCTAAAGGGGCGGATTCAAGACAAAAGAGATGGTGAAAGTGCAAAAGAGTCCAGAAACGTCTTCTTTATGCCCAGATCACGATTTTTTAATTCCTGAACACGTGGGAAAGGTGTTAAATGATGGATAATAATTAGGAGAAGCTAGAATATCTTTCTCATTAAGTTTTAAAGACATATGGTAAGGAAATAACACCAAATGGCATGATTTATCTTGACATAAATCGCTTAGTCATCAAAGACAGATTTCTGAATCTATGACTTTGACCTACAGACTGCCAAATAATGCTTTAGCTGTCAAATTCGATTTGTAATGTTCAGATTAAATCTATTTGGTTAAATATTAGGTTATCTTATTGTATTAAGTTTTGTACTCTCTTTTCCATATTTAGAAATCCAGATCCATGTTTATAGGATCTGAGATCTTTGTAAAAGATATAAATACCTATCATTTGATAGAAGAGGGGGTTCGATTTTGGATACATGAACTATACCTTTGTAACAGACTTTTCATATGATAATACAGATCACAAGTTTCTCTCTCTATTAATGTCAAATTTCCGCCCTTCTTTTGTACTCTTATTCAAGTTGTTTTAACTGCAAAATGATTGTCATCCCATTAGTGAGTTAATAACTTGATTAATAGTTTCTTACATTGTTTATTAAACCCATCATTGTGTATCCGATTTATAAACACTGTCTTCTTCACCCACTTAAAGCTATTATCTGATTATTGATCCTTGAGGGCATTGGTTTATTTGATTATTCATTTTGACTGTCTGGATACCATATTGTAGTTGAGTTATCCCATTGATCCACACATACAAAAACACAAAAACAAGTTTACTTTAAGTTACCAAGCATCTTTGACTTACAACCTCAAAGAGTTTCTTGGAGTGATAACAGTAGGTGTACACCAACCTATACCTCTTGGTTTACTTTTAAGAATTTAAAAGGCAAAACTTGAAAAGGGAAAAGGTTAAAATTTAGGGTCCCTAGGCTGACTAAGGTCTCAAGTCACTAGTGTGCACTTTTCCCTCAAGTCAATATTTTAAATAATATTATTGCATTCAACAAGCATTGACCTATTTACTTCACTTGAAATTATAAACATGACAAAGCAAACGAGGGGCCACCTCTAGAGAGAGATAGAGAGGGGATGCCTTAATCTATAAAAGCCAATACAAATTCAAGTGAATATATAAAAGAACCATTAAAACACACATATCTTGGCTACATCGCTTTGTAGGGTATAGAATTATTGTGATAAATTGATCCAAAATCGAATCTAGGAGGCTTCCCAGGTCTAGAAAAAACTCAAAAATGAAAGTTCTTAGAAACGGATAAAACCAATTCCATTGTGACTTTCTCATCGTGTTAATTCCAACCATATATTTACTTTATAAAATGGACTCCGTATGAGAGAGTTATTTCACTTTGATTGTTTTGCCAAACAGGCAAAAAGTAAAAAAAAAATCAACAGTCAAAGGGTGACGTGGCACTCTTTGTGGGTGACACGTGGCAGTGGTGACATGTGGCAGATAAAAGATAGAACACGTGGTAGGTTGACTGGGCAGTGACAGGGAGTAATAACATGTTCGCATGTGGCATCGTGGAGGACCAATGAAAGGGTGCCACATGGCACCCCATCATTAGTTGAATGGAAAAAGTATATTGGAGCTTATGGGGTTCGACCCCAAGACCTATGGCTAGCGAAGTCACTTTAGAAAGGGTTCATATGGAGGTGACACGTGGCAATGGTGACATGTGGTAGGTGAAAGATAGAACGCGTGGCAGGTTGCAATGTTGACTGGACAGTGACAGGGACCAATAGCATGTTGACATGTGGCATCGTGGAGGACAAATCAAAGGGTGCCATGTGACCAATAGCATGTTGACATGTGGCATCGTGGAGGACCAATCAAAGGGTGCCACGTGGCACCCCATCACTAGTTGAAAGGAAAAAATTATATTAGAACTTATGGGGTTCGACCCCGAGACCTATGGCCTGAGCAGTCGCTTTAGAAAGGGTTCATATGCCAACGCACCAACACATGGGTTGTGTTTTAAAAACCCACTTTACACTATTTAAAGTGCATGTATTAGTGATGGGGTGGAAAGGTGTTGGGGCTAAGCCCCAGTCCATGGTTTTGTTTGGCACTGTGACCATAGTGGATAGGGGCGCGGGCATACAACCACCAGCGCACGGAGTTAGCACCGGTCCACCATCCAATGCGGGGCTAGAACCTTTGGGCTAGGCGTGTCCCAAGGGGCGTGGTCCTATGCCTTATCACCACATCCCCAACATTTTCAGGATGGGGGCTGGCGCTTGGCGACATGTCTGTCCATGTGACCTATTCAAGGGTGCACGCGTAGGGTATGAGGGGCTTATGCCCATATTAAACATAAAGTGGATTTGTTTAATGGATTTTTGGCCTGTAATAGTGTATTTTGCCCATTATTGGGGGATATTGGACTCTTTTTTAGCCCAGATTTTGGGGGGAAGTTGGGGGATGGTAACCAACTCCATATCTATATAAACTAGGCCTTATTGAGGCCAGGGAAGGATGGTCAGAGTAGATTTATGCTGAAGCAAATCCAAACCAAAGCCATTTTTATGCAGGGAAGTTGTTGAGGAGCAGACCTTTGCGGGCCATTTCTGGGATCCCCGGTCATCCATTTTGAGTGTCGTTTCTTCTGTTGGGTTCTAGAGATCTGAGAGAACAAGACTAGATAAGTATTTTATCCTTATGACACTGTTGTGATTTATTTTTTGAGCATTGAACATAAATAAATAAGCCTCACCCACTAAGACAAAGGCCCAAAGACATAGGCGAGATTGAGAACTCCGCTATCACTTATCTTGTTATGGTTTTTTGTTCTTATTGCTTCATTTAAGATCTTTAAATTGTTTTATGGCTGTGATATATTCTCATATCTTCTTCCTCTTTCATTAATTTTCATGAATGGTTAATAAACACATGCATAATAACTCAACCACAGTCATTTAAAAGATCTTTTCAGATCAAGTGGTATCAGAGCTAGTTGACATTTGGATTTGAGTTTTGCATGTTAACCAGTGAAAAGCTACATCGTGGTGAAGGCGAGCTTGTTGAAGAGAATCCATTAATTGGATTGAGAAAGAGATCTTCTCACACTGAGAAGATGGCATCGAAAGAGGGACTTTCTCAGGATGAGAAAGAGTTTCAATTTTTTTTTTCTATGTCAGTACAAGGATTACTAGCTTGGAATGAAAAAGACCAGTTTTCAGTGAATCTTCAAAGGGAAAAAGTGAAGAGGAAGAGGATCCTCCTCAAATTCCTCCTTCACCTCCATCATCACCTCCTTCTTCTTCAAGTTCAAGTTCTAAATCCAATGCAAAGAAACATGTTCATAAACATAAGAATGAAATGCCCTGATTAAAACTTGATGTTAAATTTGAGTTACCCATATATGATGGTGAAGTTAATGCATAGAGACTTGACAATTGGGTTAGACAGATGGAGGTTTATTGCAGTGTGCAACAGATCAAGGATGAGGCCACACAAATCAAGTTGGCATCTTTGATACTTGCAAGCACATCACTCATCTAGTGGAAAAGCAAGTTGCAAAATGGAACGTAAAAAGTGGGTAATGTATTTCCATCATGGTAAAGTTTCATTTATGCACTTAGAAAGAAATTCTATCCTTTGGGTTATAAAGAAAAGGAATTAATTGAATGGCAAGCTTTAAAACTAAGAAAAGGACAAACAATGCAAGAGTATACAGATGGATTTTGTAAAATGGAATTGATGTTAGATATCCATTTACATACACATGAAACCCTTATGAAGTATATAGGAGGTTTACCTGCACATATTAGAAACATTTTATTCATGTTTGGACCCACTAACCTGTTGGATCATGTTGTCATTGATGCCAATGGTTTGATTATTTGGGAGATTGTTGGATCATATGTAAATGGTTTAGTTTGATTGATGTCAAGTAATTGATTGATATGATGCCCTTG
>JZKD02S0723177.1:1669908-1681035 GCA_000966675.3 Picea glauca
AATTAAATCACTTTAATTAATTAATTAACCTTTTTACCTTTGAAAAGCTCCTTATC
Organism: Picea glauca; assembly: GCA_000966675.3. Lineage (NCBI taxonomy): Eukaryota > Viridiplantae > Streptophyta > Pinopsida > Pinales > Pinaceae > Picea > Picea glauca. The sequence goes on from JZKD02S0723177.1 coordinate 1,669,965, forward strand.
TCTCTTTGTGGCTTCCCTGGCCACTGAAAGTCACTTCTAGCCATCCCATCCTATAGTGTCTCTCCTCCCGATTCCATTTAGCTATTACACTGAGAGGTTCCTCCAAGTAATGTGCCCAAAATCACCTCTTCAGTGAATTCCATTGACTTATAGCTCAAAATAGTCAAAATCCTGGAAATCGTCGAAATGCAACGAAACCAAAACCAACCTGTGCGGAATGGCTCATAATGATGGAATATGATCATCAATGCAAGATGGACCCCACAATGCCTCTCAAATACCCCTGTACTTGCTATAACATCCATCTAGCTACTTTCGTCATCATAAATCTCTGCCCTGTGATGATGTCCCAAAGTGGGGACATTACAGTGACAGGGACCAATAACATGTTGACATGTGGCATCGTGGAGGACCAATGAAAGGGTGCCACCTGGCCCAGACGTGGGCTTCCACATGGCACCCCATCATTAGTTGAGTGACAAAAGTATATTAGAGCTTATGAGGTTCGATCCCGAGACCTATGGCTAGAGTAGTCCCTATAGGAAGGGTTCATATGCCAACGTGCCAACACATGGGTTGTGTTTTAAAAACCCACTTTACACTATGTAAAGTGGGGCTGGGGTTAATCCCCAACCCATGGTTTTGTTTGGTGTTGTGACCATAGTGGATAGGGGCATGGGCATACAACCACCAATGCACAGAGTTAGCACTGGTCCACCATCCAATGTGGGGATAGAATCCTTGGGCTAGGCTCATCCCAAGGGGCACGGTCCTATGCCTAATCACCACATGACCAACATTTTCGGGATGAGGGCCAACACACAACCCTTTGGGTTGGCACTTGGCCACATGTCTCTCCATGTGACCTATTCAAGGGTGCGCAATGAGGGTATAAGAGGCTTATGCCTATATTAAACATAAAGTGGAATTTTATATTATAGTTTTGGATTTTTTTAATGGATTTTGCCCATTATTGGGGGATATTGGACTCTTTTTGAGCCAGAGTTTGGAAGGAAGTTGGGGAATGATAACCAAATCTAGATCTATATAAATCAGGCCTTCTTGAGGCCATGGAAGGATGGTCAGAGCAGATTTATGATGAAGCAAAGCCAAGCCAAAGACATTTTTATGCATAGAAGTTGTTGAGGAGCAGACCTTTGCAGGCCTTTATGGGAGCTCCGGTCATCCGTTTTGAGTGTTGTTTCTTCTATTGGGTTCTAAAGATATAGTGGAACAAGACCATATTAGTCTTGTAGCCTTATGGCACTGTTGTGATGTACATTTTTAGCTTTGAACGGAAATAAAGAACCTCACCCACTAAGACAAATGCCCATAGACGTAGGCGAGATTGCCTTACTCCGTTATCACTTCTCTTGTTATGGTGTGCTGTTCTTATTGCTTCATTTAAGATCTGTAAATTGTTTTATGGATGTTATATATTGTCATATATTCTTCCTCTTTCATTACGTTTCCTGAATGGTTAATAAACACATGCATAATAACTCAACCACAGTCATTTAAAAGGTCTTTTCGGATCATAAATGCATACATATCTTTTTTAATTGTAATCATCTATCGGATTTCATCCAATGATTTGATAGTAGGGTGTTCACCAACAACTGGTTGGGCCAATATTCCTTACAATGGTTACGGAAACACTCACACGAAATAAACATCATATATAACACATCCTTCATATACAATATGCATGTTAAAAATCAAGTATTTGCAAATTCTCATGGACAACTGGGGTTACAAGGGAAATATGAAAAGAAACAAGGTAAGACTTGGCATAGTAAAACATAGGAATTGTTTCACAAGAAAACTCAACCATTTCCAGCCACCTTTCCAATCACTTGTAGAGCTCGCACAAATTTTACAATCAAATAAAACCTCATCTACTTCATTTTGGATGCATTAACCGTGAGTAAGCATGCAAATATTATAATGATTGGATTTCTCAATAGAGATATAGATTAATGTTTATGTAAAATGCTCATATACAACTAATATCCAAGTGCTAAATAAGCTTACATAGTGGGCTCCAATTTGACCACTTTCATTATATTGAAGGACTTTAATATGGTTGTAATATTATTCAACAATAAAGTATACAATTTCCAACATGTACTACACCAAATACAAATGAAAGTAATATCAAGTACAAATCTAATTAATATCAAGAGGATTTAACATCAATTGTCCACCGTATGGATGATGACATGAAAACAAAACAGAGGTTTAGATTTCCAATGCATATATATAACAACTTACATGATTCAAAATGGATCATTATATAATTCATCATCTATTTTGGGATTTTCTGGGTGGAAAAATTGGAGCTATTGGTCCATGGCCATTTTAGGAGTAGGTCATGCTTTGGTGATTTAGGGTCTAGAATCTTTCAAATCCTATTTGAGGCCTTAAATAGTCATTTTTTGGGTCAAAATTTTATGATTTTGGCTCCAACCTTTGATGCTATTCTACACATCAATAGATTTCCAATGGCGCAAAAATCACCTCAATTGGAGTTCGTACGAAAACGTTGCGCCTTCCATAAGTTGACATATTCTATTGACCACCATTACCTAGTGGATGCCACATCAACTCACATTGCTCACACATATGAAGTTAATCACATGTGGACTTTGAAGAAGATCCTAGAATGTCCAGAACCTTAGTAGTAACTAGGGGTTGAGGCATGAAAAAAATTTAAACCCAACCCTCAATGGCTATCAAGCTATGCTAAATATTTGGCCACTAGGAAAAAAAGGTGTTTCATTCTTATTATATTGTTTATGTTAGTCTCATAATCCTAAAGTTCTATAGTCTAAGTATTTTCTAGTATAAATTCTTTTAGAAATTAGTTTATTCTAGTTTGTTAGGATAAGGAAACCTAGCTTCTATGCAAAGGAAACCTATCATACTCATGTGATTGGTTGTTCTCCTAGATTTTAGTTTAGAGTTGAGCTATGTAAACTAGCTCCTTCTTCAAGTGAGGTTAAGGAGTAGATTATGAGTTATAGATTGTAATCACTTTCTCTTTATCAATAAAATTACATGTCTGAGGCCACTTTGTCAACATGGTATGAGGGCCATGGTGAAATGATGACGGAAGGATTGGTGATGGATTGAGGAAGCAAGGAAGTCTTCACAACATCATCCAAGATTTCTTCAAATTTAAGGACAACAATACTAAGGTATTTATGTTATCAAGTCAATAAGGAAAATGTTATTTTGATTACAATACTTGTTTTTTGAAAATTTCGATAAAATAAATCATTTTTTTCAGCAGTTAAAAGTTTTTGACTCAGATCTATTATTCTTTGTTCTCGTTTGAGATTATTTTCTAATCGGATCTATTTTTTTAACAAGTAAACTAGTCGTAATCCAAGTAGAGGGCTCTTTTTTGTAAAAATTGTTTCAGATCTATGTAAATCGGCAATTTCTTGTTAAAGAGATATATCTTTTGATAAATCTCAATATCCATGCTTCAATGCTTCATGATCTATGTAAATTGTTAAAGATATGTAAAAATCCGACAACCTGGTTTTGTCTATTTAAAAAAAAATAAAAATATCTAGCTCTAGTAATCGTTTTTTTCCTTCTCTTCTTCGCATTGGGCGGATAGAAATATGTTTCATGTTTGAATATGGAAAAGGAAATCGATACACATCAATTCATATCCATATCTCTGGTGAAAAAACTCTCTACATGTGCGATCTCTCTTCTTCGCATTGGGCGGATCTGGTAAATGAATTTCAGTGTACCCTCCATTCTGGTGCGGCTGTCGAGATCATACCCTCCATTCAACAAATTCCTAGTTAGCATACTCCAACATACTTCATTCAATATCCTATATCAAAACACCCAAAGCGAGAATCATACGCAGCCAAATTAGAGGAATCCCACAAGTGTGGCACCGATCCACTCAGAAAAGGAATCCAAAAACCCTTGCATTAGAGATCGATCGTTTTGGGACTTCTTTGTATATGCATGCGCAAGAGGAAACTGCAGCTTCATCGACCTTTTAAGAACTTGGGAAGGGTACTTGGAACTCTCCACAGAGGTGATCAGATCGATCCAAGGATCACATTTTCTGAGCGCAACGATCGCTAGATTTGATCACGCTTTGCAGCCATCAAGTTTTACGACTTCAGTTTTGGAGATCAAATATTTCACGTTTTGCAGTCAACACGTGTTTTTTGAAAGAGAGTATTTATTATCAAGCCGCACGTATGTAGATTTGTTGTTAACAGAGTTGTCATCTATCCTAGAAAGATCTACATCAGTGATACTTATAGCCCTGCGCTTCAAATCACCTTCAGATTCGTAATCTTTTTCCAGAGGACTGAGGATAAGATAGAGACTAGCTGCAACAGGGGCACCTATTGCAACAAAAACACACAGACACACTCCAATAGCCGAGCACTTTGATCTCTTATAGCCCCCAAATTAAGACCACAGAGCGCATACTGCGCAAAACAATTGACTTGCAAAAGTAGCATGACTACCATCATGTGTGCCCACTCATGAGGTTTGTAAATCTCATTTTTTGCAGTAGACCTTTCTAAGAATGAGAATGTCCTCTGATTTCCATCTATAGAGAAGTGAAAGATTATAACAACGGTGTGGGTGTTGATAAAGGCACAACATGGTAAAGAGAGCATTTAGAATTTGATTATTGACATCAAAGAAGATTCTAGATGGCATTCTGGCCTACTTCGAGGAAGAGAACAATCTCCAACATATATTTTAATAATTCCTTTGGTCGTATTCATTTCCATCCATTTAGACTATGACTTTGTTCTTATTTAAATGATTGGAGTGATAAGAGTTTGAAAATGGAATGATAAGTGGATTTTATATTAAATAATGTTTTTCTAAAAAGACGACTTTTGTATTAAGGATTTGGTTTACCATTTGTGAAAGCTCTTTTGTTTTTTAAAGTCATTGGAGACTTCATTAGTTCTAGGGGGATTTCTTGTATAAAAATGATTTGAGTGGTCATCTTTTGAGAATTTTAATGATTTGAGTGGTCATCTTTTGAGAATTTTTACTTCATGTTATTGAAGACTTTACTGCTTTAAAGAGGGGCATATCTTCTATTTGTAAAAGGCTATCTATTTTGTAGAAAAATGGTCAAACTTTGAAAGATTTGATTGTAGTTGAGAAGAGTCTATGTTCAGAAATACATAAGTTCAGAAGAGTTTATGTTCAGAAGTTGAGAAGAGTCCAGTAAAATACTCTCTCAAAATCCACTTCCAACGATAATTTTAAAGGGAAGGCAAATCCCTTAAAAGTACTATTTTTGCGTGGATTGTGTACTCTTTCTTTATGGCACCTTATGTCTCTTTTTTGGTGTTTTTGTGGTTTATTCACTTGCAATCTTGCAACAAACATGATGTCAATTAATCATTTTATTCACAGAATCAGATAATTTAGATGGACCCAAGAATTACAAATCTTGGAGTCGGCACATACATAACACTTTGATCTACAATGAATTATGGTGTGATATATGTGATGGTGGTACTCCTCCAACTAGTCCCACCAACGCTACTTCTATAGAAAAATGGAATTTGAAATATAAAAAAACACTTGCTTTGCTACGTTCTTCTGTAATTGAACACATGTTTGTTCATATTGAAAATTTCAAAGATGCATGGTCTACTTGGAATATGTTAAAGAAGCTTTTTGATACTCCTGCTGCATTTCATAGAGTTGATCTACAAATGAAATTTCTTAAACAAAGATTAGCAGACAATGATGATGTATTAGAATACATTTCAAGGATTAATAACATTCATAAGGAAATCATCAAAGGAGGTTTTCCTAAACTTGAAGATAGTTTTGTAGTATCCATTGTGAGAAATGGCTTGCCTTCATCTTATAATAATTTTGTTGAGACTTTGCAAATAACTGATAGGTTATGAACTGTGACTTTTGATTCACTTAGTGAATTACTGGCTCAACATAGTAAATCTTTTGGAGAACAAAAACAATCAGGAGACGATCTTCTTTTCACTAAAGTTGAAAGTTCTAAAGGAAGAGGAAAATCAAATTTTGGAAATTTTCAGAATCAGTCTTCTAATCGAGGCCGTGGAAGAGGCTATGGTCAAGGTAGAGTTTGTAGAAAATTTCAAAGTAATCCTCACAATAATAATGCACAGTCAGGAAGAGGCACAAATTTCAGTCAAGTAAGATTTAAAAGATGTTTAAAGATGGGTCATTATGCATCAAATTGTCTTACAAGCAATGATCAATTGCCAAAGTTTAAGAAGACATCAAATTCAAACTCTCAACAATCAAATCAATATGCAAAGGATCAATATTACCAGGATGATCAATATGAATATTTTTTTTCTACAGTTCAACATGTAGATTCATTTGAAAATGATTGGATATTGGACACAAGGGCTACTCAGCATATGACTTATCGTAGAGACTATTTTTGGAATTATAAATATGTTCAACTAAATCCCATTTATTTAGTTGATGATGCAACTCATATACCTCAAGGTAAAGGTTCAGTGAAAGTCTTTCTCCTTGGAATTGGTGAAAAATGGATTTCAAATGTTTGGTATGTACCAACTTTTAAGAAAACATTGTTATCCTTAGTCACAATTAGACATGTTGGACATCAAATCGTCATGCAAGATGGTTTAGTGAAGATTAAGTTAGATAAGGATAAATTGAAAACAATAATGATTGGATGTGAAGATGGGAAGTGACTAAGAATGAATGGGAAACTCATCCAAATAAAGGAAGAGGTTGCAACAATAGTGAATTCTGAAATGTCTTCATTAAGATTATGGAATTTTCGATTTGGTCACTTAAACTTTGATAGTCTCTTGAAACTTAAGTCCCAGGATTTGGTAAAGGGTTTGCCAACTTTAAAGAAAACAAATTCCAAGTGTGAATCTTGTATTTTTGGCAAGCAAAAGCGAGAAGCTTTTCCAAATAGCTCATGGCGAGCAACAAAGTATTTGGAGTTGATTCAAAGTGATATATGTGGTCCAATGGAGTCTTCTTTTGGTGGTTGTGGATACTTTATATTGTTCATTGATGACTACACTATAATGACATGGGTGTACTTTTTAAAGGAAAAGACTGAAGCTTTTGAAAAGTTTGTAAATTTTCAACACATGGTTGAAAATGAAACTAGAGAAAAGGTTGCTTCTTTGAGAACTAATAATGGAGGTGAATTCACTTCAACTGAATTCAATGATTATTTTCGAAACAATGGAATTAAGACGAAACTAACAAATTCCTATACTCCAGAATAAACTGGAGTTACTGAAAGGATGAACAAAACTCTCATGGGCATCGAAAGATCTATGATGCAGTTTAAAGGGTTGAGCACAAAATATTGGGCTAAAGCAGTCCATACTACAGTTTATATCAGAAATCGATCACGTACATCATCTTTAGATGGACAAACTCCTTATGAAGCTTGGTATAGTTTTAAAACCAAGGTAAATCATCTTAGGGTTTTTGGATCAACATGTTATGCTTTAGTTCCTAAGGAAAAGAGGGCTAGATTAGAAAATCGAAGTATGAAGTGTACCTTCATTGGATACTTTGATGAAAAGAAAGGGTATAGATTACTTTTAGATGGAAAAGTCATTGTCAATAGAGATGTAATTTTTTATGAAACTAAAAGTAACAATTTAGATGGAATTAATCATCTCCTTAGTCGTTTAGAGAATAAAAACACTAAGGGTAAAGGTAAGTTGAACAAGTCAAAGCAAACATTTTGGTTTGAAAAATAATTTGTTTTTCCAAAAGACATCTCTTTATCAAAAATTTCTTCTGATTCATATGATAATGAAACTACAAAAGACTCTTTTGAAACATAATCTTCAAAAGAATCTTCTCCAACCTCAGATATTTCAGAAGAAAGAAGAGCCTCATTTTTTGAAAATCCTCTTTTCAATAATAATGTTGATTCAGATCCTCAATCCCCTCGACATAAGAAGCCAAAGTGGGCTGAAAAACTTCTCAAAGATGTTCATTCAGATGAAATGAACAAAACAAGATCTAGGGGATCTTCAAGAGCATAATAAAATTTTCCTCATGCTTCCACTGAACCTACTTCTTTTGATGAAGTAGTTGGACTTAAAGAATGGCAGGAAGCAATGATTAGTGGATATGATTTAGTACTTGCAAATGGGACTTGGAACTTAGTTGATTTTCCAAATGATTTTAATCCCATCGATTGTAAAAGGGTTTATCGAGTAAAGTACAAGCCCAATGGTAAAATTGACAAGTAAAAATCAAGACTTGTTGCTAAACGTTTTTCTCAATAGGAAGGAATTTATTATGAAGAAACTTTTGCACTACAACTAAATGGAATACTATCAGAATGGTTATCAATTTGGCTACACATATTGGTTGGAAATTACATTAAATGGATGTCAAAAGTGCCTTCCTGAATGGTGATCTAAAGGAAGATATTTTCAAGACTCAACCGCAAGGGTTTGAAGCTAAAGGACAAGAACATAAAGTTTTCAAACTTATGAATGTTCGACAACATAGGTATTCCAACAAAGGATGAACACCTTCAGTAACCACTCACATAACCATATCAAAGATTAACACACCGATGTTTTCACATGGTAAAACACCTATGGGGAAACATCCATGGCCCTAACCAACACAGCCACTTGGATCAGTTTATTAATGCAAATAAAAACATTACAGAGAGATTTTACAAGAGATTTTCTCACAATCGATCATCGACAAATGACCCTCCATGCTCTTTAAATAGAGATCATGGACCAATTGGGTGTTAAGCCACAAATTAATGGTCGTTACGATCGAGGAGAGTATGAACTGTCAGATCACTCTATGTTGAGAACTTATCGCGACCATCGGATTTCCTAACTACAAATGCATACTAGTGCATACAAAAGAAACACACTTTTACTTAACAAAATATTAGACTAAGTAGATCTTAACTAACTCCCAAGTGTCTAAATATCCTAACATCCCCCCTTAAGAACAACTTGGGATAGGATTGAAGGATTTAAAATAGTGACACAATAGGAGAAGGAAGGAGGCATTAGAGTGTATCCCCCCTTAATGACAACTTCCTGAATTCCTAACATAGATCGAAGTTTCGAAAACTTCGCTTTTGTAAGAGACTTTGTGAAAATGTCTGTAACTTGATATTCTGTAGCAAAAAAGAGCACTTCAATAACTTGATCATGAATTAGTTTTCTGATAAAGTGCATGTGTAGCTCAATGTGTTTGCTACGCTGATGTTGAACTAGGTCTTTGGTGAGCTTGATGGCACTTTGATTGTCACACCAAAGGCTGGTCGGATGTTGGTGAGGGAATCTAAGCTCTGAAAGGATCTGTCGAAGCCACAGGGCTTCCTGACTTGCATTTACCATTGCTCGGTACTCTACTTCTACTGAAGAAAGTGCAATAGAATGTTGTTTCTTACATGCCCAAGTGACAGGTCCCGAACCAAGGCTGAAAACATAACCTGCAGTAGAATTCTGATCATCAGGGTCCTCGACCCAATCTGAATCAGTGAAACCAACCAATAAAGGATTCCCCCCTGAACTGTAATGTATCCCGAACTGAAATGTACCACAAACATAACAAATTATCCTTTTAGCTGCTTTCCAATGACTTTCATGGGGTGTTTGCATATATCGGGAAACAAGACCAACAACAAAGGAAAGATCAGGACATGTATGAGTAAATTATAAGAGGCTACCAACTAATTGACGATACAGGGTGGCATCAACTTCAGGAGAATTACAGGTGGTAGTAAGCTTGACTCCAGACTGGAAGGGAGAAGGGGTTGGTTTACAATTGTCCATCTGAAAGCGACAAAGAAGGTCACAAGCATACTTAGACTAAAAAAGAAAATTTGCTTCATTGGTTTGCAAAACTTGGAGGCCAAGGAAATAGTGCAAAAATCCTAAGTCTGTCATTTCAAATTTCTTCTTAAGGCTAGTTTTCACATGGTTTAAAAGTTTTGAGTCACTACCAATAAGGATAAGGTCATCAACATAAAGGACAAGGATTATGAGATGGCTTCCTACTTTTTGGGTATAGACATTAGGATCATAATGTAACCTAGAGAAGCCAGTGGCAATAAGAAAGGTGTCCATTTTGGCATACCAAGCTCGGGGAGCTTGCTTGAGACCATAAAGAGATTTCTTAAGGTGACAAACAAGGCTAGAGTCTTTTTCAACATAGCTAGGAGGTTGTTCCATGTATATTTCTTCTTGCAAATCTCCATGCAAGAAGGAAGATTTAACATCCATCTGATGGACTTCCCACTTATGTGAGGCAGCAAGGGAAAGAACAAGGTGGATGGAATTCATTTTGGCTACAGGGGCAAAGGTTTCATGATAGTCAATTCCTTCAACTTGGGAAAATACTTTGGCAACTAAACGAGCCTTCTCTCTTTCAAAACTTCCATATGATGCATACTTAGTTATGTAGACCCTTTTACATCTGACAAGTTTTCTTCCTTTTGGAAGAGGTACAAGATCCCAAGTATCGTTTTCCATTAAATAATGATACTCTTCATTCATTGTTGTATCCCAATCTGGATGACCTAAAGCTTCTGCATATGTCTCTGAATCATGAGTTTTTGAAACTTGAGCCAAAAGAGAAGAGGCTCGCTGGAACTGTGAGCGTGTCTGATGCTGATTTGAAGGATCACCGACAAGATCACTAGCTGCTTCTCGTGTTGAACGGACCCATCTATGAAGCGGTGGAGCTGGTGCTGGTTCAGGTTCAAAGGACTCATCTGGAGGAGGGTGAGCAGACGGAGGTGTATTTTTATCCTCACTGTCATCATATGAAGAAGAAACCAGATCACAAGAAGGCACAAACACCGAATATGGCTCACAGGCCGAAGAAGGCACAACCGTCGAATTAGGCTCGCGGACCAAAGAAGGAACAAATGTCGAATTAGGCTCGCAGACCAAGATATTTTCATCAAATTTAACATCTCTTCTAATAATAATTTCATTACAATGTGATTGAAGAAGTCTGTAACCTTTGACATCTTCAGAATAACCAACAAATATACACTTCT
>JZKD02S0723177.1:1681085-1697846 GCA_000966675.3 Picea glauca
ATGCTATACTGCCAAATACACAGAAGTGACTTACATCTGGTTTAATTTTAGTCCAAGCTTCTTTTGGTGTTATATTTTTAAGAGCCTTTGTGGGAGTGTGATTTACTATGTAATTTGCACAGTTGATGGCTTCTTCCCAATACTTTAGACTTAATCCTTTAGATTGGATCATACAATTAGCCATTTCTTTTAATGTGCGGTTCTTTCTCTCAACAACACCATTTTGTTGTGGTGTATATGGAACATTGTGTTGTATTTGGATTCCGTGTGTAGTGCAGTAATTTGTAAAATTATTGTTCACATATTCACCTCCATTATCTGTTCTTAACCTTTGAATTTGATGGCCAAATTGCTTTTCTACAAGGGCCTTGTAGGCCAAAAACTTGTCAAAAACTTCGCTCTTAAGTTTTAAGAAGTAAACCCAAGTACATCTGAGAAATTCATCAATGAAAGTTAAGAAATACTTGCACCTAGAAAAAGAAGGAGAAAAAAGTGGACCACACAAATCATCATGAACAAGTTGCAAAGGACCCGAGGCATGCCAAGAGGCACGTTTTTCAAAACTATCCCATGATGTTTTTCGAGAACACAATCGACACAAACACCATCTCTACATGAAACAAGATGAAGACCAGTCACCATCTGTTGATTACATAGTTGCTGCAATGAGCGATAGTTTAGATGACCAAACCGCTCATGCCAAAGTTTGCTCAAGTCATCACTATGATCAACAAAAACTGATGAAAAAGATGATAACCCAAAGTTGTCAAACTTGTACAACCTGGTAATATCATCAGCAATTCCAGTTGCAAGAACATGATTAGGATCTTTTAGATCCTTGATTACATCTTTGTGAGGTGAAAACTCTACGGTTTTACCTTCACTTGAATGAGTGATTTGATATATTGATAGAAGGTTACAAGAAAGACTTAGAACACATAAGACATCATTGAAATGGCCATTTTCTACTTCTACTGTTCCAGATCCTTCAACACTAAGAGATCTATCATCACCAACAAATATTTTATTGGTGTTACATTCATTTAGAGTAGAAAATATGTCTCTATCCTTAGTCATATGATAAGATGCTCCAAAATCAATAAGCCACTTATCAGAAGTAGAAGTAGAAGTTGTATTGAAAGAGAAACCAGAAGCAAAAAGAGCATGTCCATGAGAAGAAGAAGAAGAAGAAGTAGAATCAATATTGATGTTGTGCTTCTTCATCGCTGCTTCTAAAGCTGCCATCTTCTTGAAACATTTGGACTCATCATGACCATGTTTATCACAAAAGTTGCAATGTCTGTTAGTATTCTTATTTGTATATTTTTCTCCTTTGTCACCATTAGGAGCTGAAGTTGTCTGAGCAGGTTTGGGACTCTTGTATTTCTTGTTGTTGTAGCGAGGATGTTGCTTCTTGGGATACTTGGGTTTATCTTTTTGCTGGGCAACTAAGGCTTCGTTAGAGGTACCTGCAGTGCTGATCACTCCAAGTTGTATAAGCTTATCTTCCTCTCTAATCAAAGAAGCACAAAATGACTCAAGAGTGGGATTTTCATAAGCTTTCCCTAGAGCCTCTCTCATGGCATAAAATGTAGATACAAACACAGAATATGCACTACCTAGCTTAGAAAGAATAAGATAGATGGAACGCTCTTCCTCCATTTTTATCTTACATTCTTCACATAAAATTATGAGTGTTTTAAACTTAGATAAATAGTCTCCAAGGCAAGAAAAATCAATTGGAATGAAGGTCAATATTTGATTTTCTAACTGTTGTGCTCGAATAATATTGAGTTTACCAAACACAGATTCAATCTTGTCCCAAGCTTCTTCGGGGTCATCGATTTCTTGAAGGCGGTACCTTAAATCATGAGAGATGGACATTCTGATTAGTCCTCGTGCTTCATCATTCCTATTATCCCACTTGGATTTCTTATCATCATCAGTGGGTGTTTTTTCCTTTCCTAAGGTAATCTGGTACAAATCTTTACTTCTTAATAAATCTTTCATATGAGATTTCCATTGGAAGTAGTTGTTGTTGGTAAGAAAGACATTACTTGTAGAATCCATATTAAATATGCAGATAATATGGACTTAAAAACTGAAACTGATGATCTGGATGGAAAGATCTCGAAAAATTATGTGGTTTTAAAAAAAACGACACTGAAAACGGACTTCCGATGTGAGAGTTATGCCCTTTAAAAAAAAAGGCATAAACGGTAACCAATTGACCATGTGATAGTGTAAGTTGCTTTATGAAATGATGCACTTTTATAAAGAGAAGTGGGGATCACTTTTACAATGAAGTTACTTTATAACTAAAAATATGCATGCAAAATAAATAACTCTAAAATAAAATATTAAAGCTATGTATAGTGATTCACTTTTATATACACTTTACAATTTTAGCATGAACATTTTCAAAAAAGTAACAAAAGAGAGACTTGAACTCAAGACCTCTTACTTAATAAGGCAAGTTTTAACAAAATGGTCTAAAAAAACATATTGGAATGTTCAGAAGGAGGATTGTTGTTGTTGTTGACGGCCTTGGAGAGCGTGCTAAAAAAAACTCTTTTCACACAAGAATTTTTTTTTGCTTATCGATGACAACAAGGGTTAGATCTCAGTTAGCTTACCCGAAAGATGCACCTTTTCCTATCTGTTTTTAATTTTCCGAGATCGCACAGGGCGTGATGCAAAGAGAATACGCAGATCTAAAAGAGTAGTGACCCGAAAATAAAAAAATACAAACCGAAATAAAATCAAAATAAAACTTTGCAGAAATTTAAAAAATGTGTATTCAGGCTTTATACCTCTCGATCTGACTGCAATGGTCATATCTTGGGAAAACAGAAAGCTTTTCGAGTGAAACAAAAAGTGTTTCTGAATTAAATGAATGCTCCGGATGCAATGGAACAATTCTCTCAGCCCAGGAATGTACAAAAATGCCAGAAAATGGAGATGAGACAACTCATCTTCACGATCTTGATCTACAATAAGAGCAGGTCTTCAAACAAGCTCTGATACAATGTTCGACAACACATGTATTCCAACAGAGGACGAACACCTTCAGTAACCACTCTCATAACCAGATCAAAGATCAACACACCGATGTTTCCATGTGGTAAAACCCCTACAGGGAAACATCCACGACCCCAGCCAATATGGCCACTTGGAGTAGTTTATTAATGCAAAGAAAAATATTACAGAGAGATTTTACAAGAGATTTTCTAACAATCGATCATTGGAAAATGACCCTCCATGCTCTTTAAATAGAGATCATGGGCCAATCAGGTGTTAAGCCACAGATCAATGGTCGTTAAGATCAAGGAGAGTATGAACCGTCAGATCATTCTATGTCGGGAACATATGGTGACCATCGGATTTCCTAACTACAAATGCATACTAGTGCATACAAAAGAAACACACTAAGAAACACACTTTTACCTAGCGACATATTAGACCAAGTAGATCTTAACTAACTCCTAAGTGTCTAAATATCCTAACAACGAAGGCTTTGTATGGATTGAAACAAGCTCCTCAACCTTGGTATGCAAAAATGGATGAGTAACTATGAAAGGTGGGTTTTTAGTGAAGTGAATCAAATGATACATTGTATTTTAGAATGCAAGATAAGAACATGGTGATACTTGTACTCTATGTTGATGACTTAATCATAACAGGAAATAATGAAGCTCACATCAAACAAGTTAAGGAAGAACTTAAATCATGGTTCAAAATGACTGATTTAGGGACACTTTATTATTATCTTGGAGTTGAAGTATCTCAATATCCTAACCAAATGTTCCTTAGTCAAACTAAGTATGTCACTGAATTGTTAAAGAAATTTGGCATCGAAGATTGTAAGCCTTCTCTTACCCCCATGGAGCAGAAATTGAAACTTTCAAAATTTAAAGGGGGGAATTGTTAAACAATACAAAGTATAGGTAATTGGTTGGAATTCTCATTTATTTGACAAATACTCAACCGTATTTGTCATACTCAGTCAATATACTTTCAAGGTTTATGCATGAACCAAGGGAAAGTCACTGGAATTCAACAAAAATGGTACTTTGATACATTCAAGGTACAAAAGATTTTGGTCTTATCTAGAAAAGGAACAACATTTTTACACTTGTTGGATATTCAGATGTTGATTTTGCAGGTGACATTGATGATAGAACATCCACTTCAGGTTATTTAATGAATATGGGTTCAATAGCAATATCTTGAATTGCAAAAAGAAGACAACAATTGCCAATTCTTCAGCAGAGACAGAGTACATATCATCTTGGGAAGCAACATGTGAGATTGTATGGCTACACAAAATTTTACAGGATCTTGGTGAAACTCAGAAATCACCAACTACCTTATTGATCGACATTTAGTCAACAATAAAGATGGCCAAGAATCCAGTATTTCATTCAAAGACTAAACATGTCGACACCAAGTACCACTTCATCAGATCACTCATCATCAAAGACATCATCAAGCCTCAGTTTTGTCTGTTTGAAGATCAAACTTAAGATATTTTTACCAAACCTCTTGGTAGAATAAAGTTCACTAAGTTCATATATGAACTTGGTATTTGTAAAAATGAACTTTCGGATTAAAGGGGGGATTGTTAGCCTCATAATCCTAAAGTTCTATAGTCTAAGTATTTTCTAGTATAAATGCTTTTAGAAATTAGTTTATTCTAGTTTGTTAGGATAAGGACACCTAGCTTCTATGTAAAGGACACCTATCATACTCATGTGATTATGTGATTGATTGTTCTCCTAAATTTTAGTTTAGAGTTCAGCTATATAAACTAACTCCTTCTTCAAGTGAGGTTAAGGAGGAGACTATGAGTTCTCACTTCAGATTCTAATCACTTTTTCTTTATCAATAAAATTACGTGTATGAGGACACTTTGTTCCATACTTGACTAGAACTTCTAGGAGTGGATATTGAAGGTGTCTGAGGACACTTTGTTCCATACTTGACTAGAACTTCTAGGAGTGGATATTTAAGTAGAACAGAGGAAGCATAAGATCCTATAGTAGTCATACTGGCCAAAGAGCCCATGTCAACTCCATAGTGAGTGCCCTTGAGCATAACATAGGTTTTACCATCTATTTGAGTTTTTCCCATATTAAAGTTTCCCATGATACATGTGGTAATCATTGGGTGGAATCACTATGATTATTATTATTATTAAAAAACTATATACTATAGAGGAAAAAAAAATATTTAATATTATGTAAAAACTATTATACATATTTTTTTATAGTAATACTCTATGGAAATGTAAATATTGTAAAAAACAATATATTATAATATGAAATATTGTTCTCTAAAAATGTTTATAAAAAAATAAAATAACATATTATCCACTTGTTCTTTAACATGTCATGTGCATGTAGTAAATTTTTACATTAAAATAATTTGTTTTGAAAAAAAAAAATAGTTAAATTGATTCTTTAACACGTCATGTGCATGTAGTAATTTTTTACATTAAAATAATTTGTTCTGACAAGAAAAACAATTAAATAAGTGGAGCATAATTTTTATTGAGAACATTGTTCCAAGTTGGATAGAAGAAATTGATCAAATATATAAAATTGTTACGGAATAAATAAAATTTAACAATCAAAATAAGTGATTAGTTACCCCTTTCCATAAAGAATGTTTAAAATTACGGAATAAATAAAATTAAACAATCAAAATAAGTGATTAGTTACCCTTTTCCATAAAAAATGTTTTGTTTAAAATTACGTAATAAATAAAATTAAACAATCAAAATAAGTGATTAGTGACCCTTTTCCATAAAGAATGTTTTGTTTAAAGATGCTTTTCAAATTTTGAATTATAAATTAACAATGGATCAACTTATTAATGCCAAAAAAAAATACTTAATTTTTTAATTTTTATTTTCTAAATAAAAAAAAACAATAACTTAACGTTAATTTACCAACCCCTATAATAATGCAATTAACATATTCAATAAATCATTATAGGTAATTTTTGTAGAATAAGAATTAACACGTGACTATACTCCAAACCAAGTTTATAAATAAGAAGTCAAAGTAGCAAAGGAGAAATGAATTTTCTTATGTTTATTATTTGCCATAATCTTTAGTGTTGAAAGATAAAGGATCAAATCATGATATTCATAATAATGATCAAGATGGATTAATAAAATTATATCAATTAAAATAAAGTAAATTTATGATATGGATTTTAAACATAAACATTGACCTTTACATTATAGATGAGATGAGGTGAAATCTAATTTAAATGGAAAATTCCTCAAAGTATTTTTCTATGCTTTATTATGGCCATGGTCTCTTCCTTCATTACGTCGAAAGGCGTATACCTATTGACAATGAGCACATTTAATAGGTTTTTAATTCTTAATACGTTTTTTATGGACGAGATTAAATATGCCTAGAATATTCTTAGTCGTCACAATAAATGAATGGCTCTGATTTCATCGATTAACTTTCAAGCTGTTATAAAGACATCCATTTATATGTTTACTTTTTTACATTTACCTAATTGTGTTTAAAAATTACTGTGTTCACTAACTTATTGCCACGTCTACCTAATTAAAAATTATTAAGATATTTGCACAAAATGGTGGTCAAATTTCTGTGCGCGTTTCATTTTAATATGCCTTTCGATGTTAATCAACCACCTAATTGTAGCTATGCTAGTGATTATAACACTTCAAAAATAAAGAGTACAAGACGAAGTTGCATAGCAGCTAGTCCTCGCGACGCATAGACAAACAGGAAACAACGCACCTAAGAAAGAACTAAACATACACAAACACAAAACAACGGGCCTAATAAAAGACTGCAACTACTTAAGATCCGACGTAGGGAAGGACATTGGATTACAACGAGCTAACACAACAAAGATAAGCACAGAGACATTGGATTACAACGACCTAACACAACAGAGATAACCATGATCTTACTAAGTTATGGACTCCATCTTTCCATAGAGATAAGAATAATAATATCAATCCTTTTAATAAATATTTGATTAGACAAAGCATAACTTCCCTTTTGCAGTTATATCTCTGGCACTACAAATTGTGTTGGACAAAGAGTTTGATGGTAAGTAATTGCTTCAAGATTTATTGTATTTATTTTCGGAGTCTAATTTTCTTTAAGATGGCTTATGACTTCAAATATTTCATTAAGGGTTTAATAAAAATATTTCATTAAGGGTTTAATAAAAGAAAACAAGAAAAAAAATCAGCCAAGCTATATTGAGTATCCATGAAAATTTTGCTTTGTCATCTAAATTGGTGGAAGTGATCAATATAATATAAAATGTTGGATATTATTATTGTTGATGAACATTTACTTCCTTGTAGAGATGCATCATTATGTAATCGAGCACTGAAAATATTTCACACAGTTGAGTCTTATTGGCAATAAAAGTTCATTTTATTCACACTTTTAAGTAATATCTATAGGTGGAGATAATAATAGTGTGATGTTGTTGTAGTAAAAGGGACTGTAATAATAGTCCATTTTATGCATAGTGAAAGGGAGTGTAAGTTCAACACTTTCATATAGTGATTGGATTATGTAATTTTTGTTTAAAAAAATTTAGTGGACAAAATTGAAAAGATAGTATTTTTTAATAAATATATTTGATTAAATTAATGTTATTAAGAATTCAAACCAAACAATTGTTATTGTTTCATTTGAATAGTTATGGAAATTAATTAATTTAAAATTAGGTGAATATGTGATACACTCACCATAGCAGGGCAACAACGCTAAACATAGTTACAGTTACCACGGATATATCGAAGACAATATCTCTAGTGCTGTCCAATCTGAAGGAAACACTGGATGACATTGTTATGCGTGTGCCCACTCCCACATTTTCGATGCTGGATTTTCTTGAATTTATGAAAATCAATTTTCATAAACACATTGAGAAAAACTCTAAATAAGAGGAAACTGCAAAACATTCTCTAAGATGTGTTGTTCATTTTTAAAATTTTTAATACTTTGGACTGATTATCTGGGCAATTGACACAGATAAATCTTAATTATGCTAATTTCTTTTCAAATCCATACCACAATGCCATCTATCATCGTAGTGATTATGCTAATGTCATTTCAAACCCATAACACAAGGCCATATATCATAACACAAGGCCATATATCATTGTAGCATTTTCTATAAATAAAAGCATTTATGAATTTGCAAAAAGTGGTCTTTGAGACGCAATCATGGCTGAAATGTTAAACATATAAGTAAAATAATAAAATAAATGTTTTGAAACTAGAGCTTTGAGATGGGTCGTTGAAAATCCTTAATGCTTGTACAATATCTAAATTAAAGTATTATTTTTATTAGTTAGAGCTTTGAGATGGGTCGTTGAAAATCCTTAATGCTTGTACAATATCTAAATTAAAGTATTATGTTTATTGGTTATTGCAGCGTTTTGAACTTCACCCCACCTCGCTCACTAATGAAACAGGTCATTTCAACATGCACTTTTCCCACTTGGAAATTTAGGAATAGCATGGATTTACGGATAACACAATGCATGGCATCTAGTTGTGCACTCAGAGGTAGCAGCTATGAAACCTGGTTCATGGGAGATTTTGGTCAGGAATGGAGGTGTCTCTCCCATGCATATGACAACAACCTTAAAAAATACACTGCTCATGTTTAATCAGATTTAGAGCCTTCCTAAAGTTATAGACTTCAAGTATTCTCCCACTGCACGTGCTCATGAATGGATTTCTCGATCTCCCTTGGCTCATTCATTAAATTCTCCACGCAGAAGAAAAGAACAATCAAGGAAATAACTAAATCATTGTCGTTGTTGATGTCATCGTGGTCCGCAAGGAACAAAATATCTGTCACCACTTCATGCACAAAATATTTAACTTTGTGCAGGGATGTTTGAGGTTGTGGCTAAGTCGTAGCCCGTGGACTTCCCTCAACTACACAAGAAAGCAGCTACATTCCGCACGCTTGGCCGTTTAATTCATGTAGATTGGACCATGGAGCTTGAGCCATGGTTTGACAATCGACGACAAGCAATAGAAATTCATGGTTTGTTGTTCAGTAACTCTATTAATTGGAATTGGTAAGAAATTGCAATTTGGTTGAACCAGGGTTTTATTATTTGGAATTGGCCAGAAATAAAAATCCATGGTTGTTTTCCACTAATTATAATATTTGGAATTGGAAATTAACTATATTATTTGGAATTGGAAAGAAATTTTAATTTGGTTGAACTAGGGTTTTTATTTGGAATTGGTAAAAAATGGCATTTTGGTTGAACCAAGGTTAGAAGTAGGAGTGAGATACACGTATCATGCTCAACTTTACTATCTGCAAAACAAACAGAAGTTCATATAAGAAACTAAATCTTAACAAAAACCAGGCATTACATTTAATGCTCTCAAAACTATAGTACAAAGCCTTTTGTTCATAGATTGACCCCAAAACATTTTTAAAATAATGCTCTGGATCCCGTAATGCTTTCCACGGGACAAAATAGAAAACACATATGAAATAAGTTCCGGGGAGAAATACTTCTGGGGCAGTGTGTTTTTATGCAAATAAAAGAGTGCGTGCATTTATTTACAAAGGCATTTTCACGATTTAAGTGGTTACAAAGCTCGACTGCGGTGGTTTTGGCTGTAGGAAATGAGGAAATTTTTTTAATACACCAGAGCATAACTTTGAAATTTTTAATTAATTTAACTTATTTGAAGCTTCCCATCTTTTGCCAGCATTTTAAATTCTGTGATTACACACATAGCCTGTAGCTTGATTGAACTCATCATTTCATAACAAAATTGGCAGGGACTGAGTGTTTTTTCAACTTTCTGCCAGCATTAATTTAAATCCAATCGAACTCAATATCATTATATCCAATCTCATGGATTGCAAAACGAAGAAAATATTAAGTAAAACACTTGCACAAAGCATAACGTTTGTAAAGAATTAAGTAATACTTCCTTGAACATGGCTGTAAACAAAGTTTATTGAAATGGATTTGAGCCATTCTTTTCCAGGAATATTTAAGAGGTTTGTTGTTCACTTATTTCAAACGGAAAACTAAAATATCCCTACTCCTACTCTAATCTAACAAGGAAAATTAAATCCAGGTAAAATCGTATTTCCAGTGAAGCCATTCTTTTAACTATATTTTTATAAAAATGCAAATATCATAATTTAGTAACATGAATAAAATTACAGTTAAATTATTAAAAGAAATTTCAATAAAAAGATGTACAATAATTTCTGATAAATTCAACAAAAATAATTTATTTACAGATTACCACTTCAGATATTTATAGAATAAAATTCACTCTGAATCTGCAAAGCTTGTTGATGCAAATACAATGGCCCCACTTGACACTGTGACATAAAACTGGTTCAATAATGCTTATATTTCAAAAATCTTCAAAACAATATGGGGCTTATGCAGGATCAGGTTCTCTTCTCCAGCACAAATGCGTAAACTGCCATTTTTCCCCTGTGCCTTCTCCAGAGAATAACCACTGAGCAGGCTAACTAGTATCAGATCAAGATAGCAGCATCCTGGTCTGCAGCTTCATCTATCAAGCAGCAGGTCAGGTAGGTGCTTCATCTATCAAGCAACAGGTCAGGTAGGTAGTAGGGGAAAACACTAGTGGTATTTCAAAAGTAATGCCATTGACAGTGAAAGGCGGTAACTTGTATCCGTGGCTCCTGGCTCATGCATTTTTACTGGCAAGCATGTAGCAACAAGAATAAGAATAAGATTATGTGTTGCAATGATGTAAAAACAATCTTCCAATTGTATTTACAGACTGCAGCAAGCCTAAACAACCAATCATAAATTTGTTTTTTTTAATTCATTTTTAATCAGGATAATAATATCACATCAACCAGCTATGAACCAACCAGCTATGAACCAATCAAATATTAGATCTATAATAATTAATAAATAAGAAAATAAATTATTATTTAAAAATAAATCAGGGTAATAGAAAATTTAAATGGTGCAGCAAGCTTAAACAATCAATCATAAATTTGTTTTTTTTGTTAATTTGTTTTTTAATCAGGATAATGATATCACATCAACGAGCTATGAACCAATCAAATATTTAATCTATAATAATTAATAAATAAGAAAATAAATGATTATTTAAAAATAAATCAGATAATAGAAAATTTAAATGGAAATACAAATAAATTTGTTTTTTGTTAATTTGTTTTTTAATCAGGATAATAATATCACATCAACGAGCTATGAACCAATCAAATATTCAATCTATAATAATTAATAAATAAGAAAATAAATGATTATTTAAAAATAAATCAGATAATAGAAAATTTAAATGGAAATACAAATAAGAGTGCTTAATATGATATCCAGTTTACAGAATGCACTAATGTCCTAGAAAGCACCATTTAATATGGGGTTAAAGCCGGGTTAAAGCCGTTTGACTAACGAGTGAAAGCTATAGTCCCTTGGGTACGCAGGGACTAACAAGAAAGAAGAGAATATATAATGATTAAGAGTTTTATCTCATGCACTATGAACCGCATCAACCTATATTGAGGTTGTTTCTATATCCAAAAACACCATACAAGTTTTTATTTGATGTGATGCTCATTTATTGAATGTATTGATTTATGGTTGCTCCATATAAGATTATGGTAATATTTCTTTGTCATATTTTAGAAACTTAAGCATATAAATTTATATTTTATTATTATTATAGCGTAAGATGTTATTTTATGCCTAGCCTTCATCTCAATGGGGTATGGGGCTTGAAAAAGTCATGTTTCTAGATTTCCATGGGATGATCATCATAAGGCTTTCCACCATTGATAAACTCATTGAGGTGAGGTTGTTTCATTTAAAAAGTGTCTAACATACAATGAATTGTTTCAGTTATGTGATGTGACGAGTGTATTAATTTATGATCACTTGTAAGGAGATCAAAGAGGTTTAGAAACCTAAATAATATTTACTCTTGAAGTATAAAAGAGTACTTAATAACTTGATTATCATTGATCTACAACATGAGTATATATAGGAACATGAGTATATATAAGAAGTTCAAATCTTAAAAGAGGGAGTTCAAATTACATGATGCATTGTGCATGGAAACTTAGTTAGACTTAAATTAGAGTTTAAATGTCCTAATTTAGCTAGTGAGTCAATTGATGACTCAGTTACCCAAAAATAGGCATCTAATCCATGAATAGGTCATAGAAAATAGAAAATACATAAAAATAGTGAAGATGAGGGCCTTCCTTCTTTGAATATAGGGATTAGGTTCTTGAACTCAAACATAGGAAACAAAGTCCCAAAATAGACAATAGGATGCTAAAATCAAGGAAGAGAGTGAGAAGAGCACTCTTACTAGCTAAAGACAATAGTTTTCTACCTAAAATATAGGGAGAGAGTGCATGCATGGCTCACTTGGTCAAAATGAGTCAAATTTTGACCAATAGACTCATGAAGCCAAGCTCTAGATGACCTAAGAGAGATAGTAAGGATAAGGAGATGGGAATATGCTCTAACACCCTCCCATATGCCTAACTTAACATAATGCAAAAAATTGAGTCTCGACCAAATATGCGAGTTTAGGTACTCAAGTACAAAAAATCCTCATGTAGTGAGGAAAGAGGAAAAAGCACATGGGAAACCTCCCCCCCTAAAAAGAGGATAATGATGAGAAGACTAGGAAGTCTCCTCTGAAGTCTCCATAACTTCCAAGTGTCCTCACAAGTCTCTTAATCATTGCTCTCTGAAGGACTTTGTGAAGATGTCTTCAACCCCATCCATAGAAGAATAGTATTGTAGTGCAATAACGCGATCATGTATGATCCCTCAAATGTAGTGCATGCATATTTCTATGTGCTTGATTCTCTTCCTATGTATTGGATTGGTGGAAATATGAATAACACTCTGATTGTCACGCCATATGATCTTCAAACAATGGAACTCAATTGCAAACTATGTAAGTATAACCTGCAACCAAACAACCTGTATAGTTGTATTCACTACTCCCATGTACTTTGCCTCTCTGGATGATAAAGTAATAGAAGAATTCTTCTTGCTTGACCAACATATAGGCCCAAAGCCAAAGCTAAAAACATAATCAGATGTAGGCTTGTGATCAATTCCATTGTCATCCCAATATGAATCTGTATAACCAACAAGCTCTAGTGTGCAACCTACAACATAGAAAATACAAAAACTAAGAGTTCTCTTCACATATCTAAGAATTCTACAATGTCCTCAACTAGGCTAGACTCGAATATTATGCTTGAAGTCCAGAATGTTAGTTTTCTTTATATAATTTTTTCAAACACTTTGCATTAATATTGTTGTAGTTGCTTACAATCACTTCCATATAATTTGTGGTCCTTTACTCTTTAATTGTAATCTGGTTAGCAACCTTAACAAACAACTTGCTTTTACTCTTCTTATAGAGATTTAATTGAACATATTGCATGCATTTAATACATATAAAATAGAAGGAGAAATCATGGTATCTTTATTATGAATGAAATCCAAAACGAAAACAATAAAAGGTTGTGATAATAGATGCACTTTAGATTAAAGCACACAACTTCTATTGGCCACAACATTACCTGCAATACCCTCCTAAACACATAGTAAACAACTGCAATACCCTCCTAAATAGTAAAATCTTATTGGCTGCAAATGGAAGCTGTAAGATACCCTAAACACACAATAAATAAGTCATAAAACTTAGATGCCTCTGTCTCCTCACTAAATATTGTCCATGTCCCAAATGATCCTATTATGCACTCCAAATCCCACAGTTCTACATATAAGGAACCAACAACCTGTAAAATCCTTTGCAACACCTCCTTCCAAAGAGAACAATCCACAACCTACTCTTTAACCCTCACAACCTCACATATTTGCTTGGAAATAAGATCGCCCCCCAATGAAAATTCACTATGTTGTCAATTGGGAAGATTGACCCTCACAAAGTTTCCACGACTCCTTATTTCTCAGACTTGCAAAAGATGATGGATTGGCCCTCTTAAAACCCTCCAGCGGTCCAAAAAATTACACAATTCTCCTAAGTAGTTTGTTTCCTCTCCAAACAAATCGCTGCAATATTGAAGATAACCACACCTGAAGACCCAAGTGGAAATCCTTTATGGATTCCCTCTCTTTGTCCCACTACAGTAGGTATTGCACCACCAAAGAAAGACTAACAATGGTGGACGGGTTTTTCTAAACCCTAATGAAACAATGGATACAAGAGCACTAAAAAATGAGAGGTCAAATCATAATACTAAAGTAAAGGGATACCCCTTCTTTTATTCTTCCTTCAAGCCTTCTAGATCTTTCCCTTTCTTGATCAAATCAAACTTCACCCTTATTCCTCCTTTAATTATTACTTAAACATTAAAAAATGATTTATAATGTTGAAGTGATTAATAATTTATTTTTATTTAATGTCACTTTATGAATATAACATCCTCCACCAAAGTGGTACCAAATAAATTCTCGTGACTCCCTTTTTTCGCTGACTATAGACTACAAGAGTTGTATAGGCTACTAAGTCATCCTTCATCATGATCAATTGGAAGGTGACATTACAATCCTCCTTTCTCGAGATTGCTTGTCCCCAAGCAAATCCAAACCGGGGTGCTGAAAAATATTCTCTCCCTCCCAAATAACATCCTATGAGGGAAATCCTCTCCATATGACTAGGTACTCTCGAATGACTTTGATCCTCAGCCTCCTCTCTCTGACATCAACAATCCTCTTTGGAATCAGGACTGAATGTCTTTTCTCATCTAGTGGAGGAAGATCTGTGGAGGTGGTAACTTGTTGTCCCAACACCTTCTTTGGGAAATATACATGGAAGACATTGTGTATCCTAATACCCTTTGGCAACTCCAACTCACAGGAGTCCTCCCTGAATCCCCTGATCACTCTATAGGGTCCATAGAAGTGAGGATTCAAAATTTTTGTGCCACTCTTATTCAATGAAGATTTTCTATAATATTGCAACTTGAGAAAGACTAAGTCCCCAACTTCAATGATCCAATCCACCATGTTCCTATCTGAGTACATCTTCTGTTGATTCTGAGTGACCTCCGAATTCTCCTTTGGGACTCTCAAGATGTCATGAATCTCTTGCAACCAATATTTTACCTTGGGGTCCTTTCTCTCCCAAAACACCAAGTCCAACAATGATGGGGCATCCTAGACATATAATGCCTTGAATGGGCTCATCCCGATGGACATGTGATGAGTGGTGTTGCAATGATTCTCCCTGAGATGAAACCAATTTATCCACGTCCTCTGCTTCCTCGACACATAGTTCCTCATGTACCCTTCAATTTACTTGTTTACTATCTCAGTATACCCATCCATCTGGGGGTGATAGTTGGTACTAGGAGTTAGCTTCGTCCTAGATAACATGAACATCTCTTGCTAGAATTCACTAAGAAACCTATTATCTTGGTCACTGACTATGTTCTATGGAAGACCATGTAGTATGAACACCTCCCTGAAAAATATGTCTGCTACCTATAATGTACTTTACTACGAAAGAATGACAAAGAAGTGTCCATATCTGGTCAACCTTTCTACCACAATGTAGATACAGTCCCTACCATGTACCTTTGGTAACCCTGTAATGAAGTCCATGGAAATGATTTCCCACTTATGCTATGGGATTGACAATAGATGAAGTAGTACTACAAGATGAGTAATCTACGACTTGTTCTATTGAAAATTCATGCACTCCCTCACATGTAGAATAAAATTCTCCTTGATTCCCTTCGAAGAGACTCTCTCCCTCACCCCTCACCTCCATGTAGGTCTTTAGATACCTCGAGTTCCCTACCAATGGTGCACCATGTACTGCCCTTAAAATAATATCATTGAGTGTGGAATCATAGACAATATATATCCTATCCTTGTAGTATATGATGTCATCCACTACCTTGTACCTGTCATCCTAAATAATACCCTCCATTAGCTCACAGGAGAATGCATTCTTGGAGTACTCCACCAAGAGAATGGAATTCCATTATGTTGAGATACTTGTCATGGAAAAGGATGTAGGTCTCCTGGAAAGGACGTCAATAGCAACATTTTTCATGCCCTTTACATATTGGATATCAAATTCATACTCCTACACCTTTCTTACCCACTTATGTTGTCTCTTGTTCAAATTATTTTCCTCCAAAATATATCTCAAGCTGTTGTGGTTGGTATTCACCACAAAGATCCCTCCAACTAGGTACTATCTAAACTTGGCCAATACATGCATGGTGGCCCAAATATCCTTATCATATATAGGATAGATCCTTTATGGATCCCTCAACTTTGTACTCTCAAAAGTTATGCAGTGCCGATTCTACATCAACACTGCTCCTATCGCCTCTCCTGATGCATCACACTCCAGTACAAATGGTTGCGAGAAGTCTGGAAGTGATAACACTAGGAAAGTACTCATCACCTTATTCATCCGGTCAAATGCTTCATGTGCCTCCTCCAACCATTTGAATGCTCCCTTTTGTTGGTTGTTATTCATATAAGATAAGATCAACAGTCAATATATTATTACAATAATGAGTGTTCCATATATATGGAACATAAGGTGACCATCCACGAAAGGATGCGTCCCTTGAATAATCAATAACTATTTATTATTATCATTTACTTATTATATATGATATTTAATAATCAATAATAATCATATTATTAATTATTATCTTTAGAGA